>VSMD01015731.1:0-37913 GCA_008750895.1 Mirza zaza
AAGAAATTAATTGGCCAACTAATATATATAGAAAAAACTAGCCGGGCATGGTGGCGCATGCCTGTAGTCCCAGCTACTTGGGAGGCTGAGGCAGCAGGATTGCTTGAGCCCAGGAGTTTGAGGTTGCTGTGAGCTAGGCTGACGCCACGGCACTCACTCTAGCCTGGGCAATAAAGTGAGACTCTGTCTCAAAAAAAAAAGAGTTACCAAAATACACTTTGGAAGGGTGAGACGGGAGGGTGGCTTGAGGCAGGAGTTTGAGACCATCCTGAGTAACAGAGCAAGACCCTGTCTCTACAAGAAACAGAAAAATTAGGCAGGTGTGGTGGTGCCTGCCTGTAGTCCCAGCTGCTCCGGAGGCCAAGCAGGGAGTATTTATTGCTTGAGCCCAGGAGTTCCAGGCTGCAGTGAGCTGCGTCTGACCTACTACACTGCAGCCTGGGAGACAGAGCAGGACCTCCTCTCTAAAAAAAATATAAAAATAAAAAAATAAAAATGCTACCAACACGTAATGTAAATATATTGTTTTTAAAGCAACTGATTAAACGTGCAACTGCATGCAATTTAACTGTTCTTCTCTTATAATTTCTTTTTTTTCTCTCCCCAACGTAAACCAAGTCGTAAACTCATAGAACTGGAAGTGCTCGTCAGCGCAATCCCCCAGGGGTCGCGGGCCCATCCGTGGAGGGAGGTCTGGACGCGGTCCCGTCTCCACGGAGCTCTGCGCACTCCTGGGGCCCAGGCACCAAGGCGACGGGCGCAGGGCCAGCGCCGTCTCCACAACACGCCGCGCCCCTCCCTGCACCCGACCGGCCCGGGGCGCAGCGGAAGCCACGCGCCGCCCCCACCCCGCCGGACCGCGAGGGCGCGGGGACCGGGGACCGGGGAGCAGGAGCCCGCCGACTCCGCCCGCCACGCTCCGCTGCTCTGGGGCAGCGTCCCCTACCCCAGGGACATCCCGGTCGCGGCGGCGCCGCCCCCACCCCGGCACCTGAGCTCCGGTCCCTCCCTCGGAGACCCCCCGGCTCGCCCCGCGCCAGGCGGGGCCGCCACCCCGTGACCCCGCGCGGCCCGCAGAGCGGCCGCGGGGCGCCCCTTCCCTTCGCTCCGCGCGGGGAGGTCGGGTCGGGTCGGGTCGCGTCGCTCCGCGACAGCCGCCTCGGAGAAGGCGCACGGCGGGGGACCCCGGATCGCCCCAGGACTCTCGAACCATCCTTCCGGGCTCGGCGCCAGGACCGCGCCCGCCGGGCCTGCCCTCCCCGGCCGGAAGCCCGGCCCCGCCCGCGCGCGTCTCCCGCTGCACTGCGGCGGTTACCAGGACGCTGACCCCGCGCTGCCAATAGCGCCGACCTGTCGGCGTGCTCCCGGAAGCCAGCCAATGAGAGGGCAAATCAATCATTTGAAACACCCAATGGACAGGGCACCGCAGCACGAGGGGGGGGATCGTGATAGGGAGATGGGAGGCCGAGGCTGACCAATAAGGGGCTGACGGCCTTAGGAAGGCGGGCCTTAGGCGTCTTGATTGACGGGGACAAAGCCAATCAAGAGAGGCTTCTTGGCAGCCTCGTTCTGGCACCCCAATCCGAGGCTGACGGAGGCGGGCGCGGTGGGTATATAAGCATTGGCTGAGCGTCGGTTGTAGCACTCTGCGCGCCTGCTGCCCCGCTTGTCTGTCTGCCTGCTGCCCTCGTCCCCGCCGCCGCCGCCATGAGGGAGATCGTGCACCTGCAGGCCGGGCAGTGCGGCAACCAGATCGGCGCCAAGGTGAGCGGCCGAGGGCGCCAAGGCCCGGCGCGGGCTTGGCGGGCGGGGCAGGCGGCCAGGAAAGATGGCGGCAGCGGCCAGGCGGGCGGGCAGCGCCCCCGCATTGCGGCCCCGGGGACCCTGCGCGGAGCTGGGGCTGGAACCGGGGCTTGGGCCGGGGCTTGCGGGCGGCCGGCGGGGCGGGCAGGGCCGAGGCCCCCGGGGCCCGGGCGGCTGGGGGAGCGCGGGCGGGGGAGGGGAGCGCAGGGCTGGGCCGCCGCGCCCGTCCGGGGCGGGGCCGTCCCAGCACACCGGCGGCCGTGACTCAGCCCCTGCCCGCCCGCGGCCCTTGCAGTTCTGGGAGGTGATCAGCGACGAGCATGGCATCGACCCCACCGGCACTTACCACGGGGACAGCGATTTGCAGCTGGAGCGCATCAACGTGTACTACAACGAGGCCACCGGTGAGACCCCGGCCCCTCCCGTCGCCCTTCTGCGACCCCACGTCCCCTCTCCTCGCTGATTCCTCCTTCGTGCTCCCCCAGGTGGCAAGTACGTGCCCCGCGCCGTGCTCGTGGATCTGGAGCCCGGTACCATGGACTCGGTGCGCTCGGGCCCCTTCGGGCAGATCTTCAGGCCGGACAACTTCGTCTTTGGTGAGCCGCCGGTGGGGGCTGGGTGGCGGCATGTCAGCCAGGGCGGCTCAAAGGTCCAGGGGCTGCCTGCCTCAAGGTCACCGCGGCGAGAACCGTGGGGCGGGACACACCTGGACACCCTCCTCCCCTCTGAGTCACTCAATCCCCCTCCTAAAGCGGCTTTGGGAGGAAGGCCCAGCTGTCTGCCCACTGCGAGGAGGAGCCGTCGATGTAATCTCGCGGCAGGGAACGCGGAGCTGGAGGCAGCGACTGCTGCTCCGTCCTGGGGAGTTGGCCGGGCTTGTCTGGGCAGGGTTTTGTTGTTGAGCTGGCTCAAGTCTGGTTAACAGGGCAGGCTGCTTGCTGTCTGTTACTTTGGGGTCTATTTGGTCTACCCAGAGTGAATTCTCATTTCACGCCATATTGGCCTGTCTTTGCATGGATTGTGGTGACTGCATACCTGGCTAGCAAGTGACCAGCTGTCCTCTCTCACAGGTCAGAGTGGTGCTGGGAACAACTGGGCCAAGGGGCACTACACAGAAGGCGCGGAGCTGGTGGACTCAGTGCTGGATGTTGTGAGGAAGGAGGCTGAGAGCTGCGACTGCTTGCAGGGCTTCCAGCTGACCCACTCTCTGGGTGGGGGGACTGGGTCTGGGATGGGTACCCTTCTCATCAGCAAGATCCGGGAGGAGTACCCAGACAGGATCATGAACACCTTCAGCGTGGTGCCCTCGCCCAAGGTGTCGGACACGGTGGTTGAGCCCTACAACGCCACCCTCTCGGTCCACCAGCTTGTAGAAAACACAGATGAGACCTATTGCATTGATAACGAAGCTCTCTATGACATCTGCTTCAGAACCCTAAAGCTAACCACGCCCACATATGGTGACCTGAACCACCTGGTGTCCGCCACCATGAGCGGGGTCACCACTTGCCTGCGCTTCCCTGGCCAGCTCAATGCTGACCTGCGGAAGCTGGCTGTTAACATGGTCCCCTTCCCCCGCCTGCACTTCTTCATGCCTGGCTTTGCCCCACTGACCAGCCGGGGCAGCCAGCAATACCGAGCCCTGACGGTGCCCGAGCTCACCCAGCAGATGTTTGACGCCAAGAACATGATGGCTGCCTGCGACCCCCGCCACGGCCGCTACCTAACAGTGGCTGCCGTGTTCAGGGGCCGCATGTCCATGAAGGAGGTGGACGAACAAATGCTTAATGTCCAAAACAAGAACAGCAGCTATTTTGTTGAGTGGATCCCCAACAATGTGAAAACAGCTGTCTGTGACATCCCACCCCGGGGGTTAAAAATGTCCGCCACCTTCATCGGCAACAGCACGGCCATCCAGGAGCTGTTCAAGCGCATCTCGGAGCAGTTCACAGCCATGTTCCGGCGCAAGGCCTTCCTGCACTGGTACACAGGTGAGGGCATGGACGAGATGGAGTTCACTGAGGCCGAGAGCAACATGAACGACCTGGTGTCCGAGTACCAGCAGTACCAGGACGCCACGGCCGAGGAGGAGGGAGAGTTTGAGGAGGAGGCCGAGGAGGAGGTGGCATAGAGCCGTCTGTCACTGGGTAAAGCGCGGAAGCGGTGTGAGCTCTTTATTCACTCACAACCTGTTCTGATAGCCACGTCTCACTGTGTGTGCATTTGCTGTTCTTCCTGTCTTGACATCACATGCTGTACAGACACCACCATTAAAGCATTTTCATAGTGTGTGCTTTTGCTTCTCCAGTTCCTTCTGATAGGCCCTTCGAGAGCTATTGCCGTACGTCATTGCGTAGGTATCCTGCATGGCTGCGAGGGAGCAAGGCTGCACCTGAGCCAAACTTACCACATACCCGGGGACAAGCATGCGAGTGGCTCCCACAGGAGTCAGCATGAGCTGTGAACACGGCAGGCTTCCAGGGAACATGGCGCTGCCCTGGGCCTTGGGGGCATCTGCTTGTTGGGGAACCCGATCCCTGAAGGCAGGCCTATCCCATCCCAGAGGCTGGCTGGCTGTGTCTGGGGTTTTAATAGGAGGGACCAATGAGCCCTTTCCAAATGGGGGAAAGGGTAAAAGTGGGCAGTCCTGCTCTACGATGGGACCCTGGGGACTGGTCTGACAGCTGGCCCTGTATCAGCAATGAGGGGGTGAGTAAAGGGGCCCCAGCCACCCTGTCCCCGTGGTAGGTTGGGTGTGTCGGCATGACTGTCCCAACAAGTTGGGTGTAGGGGCATGTGGCAGGGCTGGTAGGAAGGCGGCAGGCCTGTGCACTCACATGGCACGAATCCCGTGTAGAAAGGTATCAGGCCCTGGCTTCTGTAGACAGTGTTGCTGGGCCAGTGTGTCTTAGGCAGCCTCTCACCCAGGGCACAGATGGGATTTCTGAACAGGAACTGGGGAAACGGGCAGGTGCTGACGAGCACTGCCTCCCCCAGCTGGTAACCAGTGAGCAAAATACCCAAGTTGGGGCCTGACCTGCCCCAGCCGAGGGCTGCTGGCACTCTCACTGGGGAAGTGGCCAGTGCTCTTGGGTCTGCTGTCCGCCTCAGCCCCCTTGGTCCGAAACACTGCAGAGCAGGGTGCTCAGGCCTTTGAGCCAGGCAGAGCCCCCCTCCCCAGGCCTCTGAGGAAGCCTGGCCTTCATGGCCCCTCCAGGGAAATGCCAGGTGGGTGGAGACAGCTGTGTTGGGAGCCAGGCACCTGGGAGCAGGCCCAGCACGGGGCTGTCCTACCTGGTTCTTGTCAAACTGGTCCATAGCTTGTGTGACCCCATCACGGTAATTCACCCCCATCACCCAGGTGAACTGGGGGACGAAGCCAGCATAGCCTGGGAGTGGGCAGATGTCAGGGTCCTACCCCTGGTTGTCTTGGCCTTCCCCTGGGCATGCCCACCTTCCAGATGTGTCAGGGAAGCCAGTCAAGGCTCTGAACCCTCAATGTTAGCAACTGCCTCTTGGGGCCAAGTAAACAGGTGGGCAGCAGTCAGGAAAAGTGGGCTCCAGCAGATGGGAGGTGCAAGAGGAAGGGGTCCCTACTCTCCAGGAACTTTGGGGAGGGGTGACTCTGTCCAAAGCAGCCCAGTCCCCAGGCACCCACCTGAGATGGCTTTCCGTTGGATCAGGTTAGGGTGGTCCAGCTGGGGCAGCCGCTGGAACCTCCCTACATCTAGTGTCTGCTGCTGGCGGGCCCGGGGTGGGTACTCATTCCTCCTGAAGTGGTACAGCTGGATTGGAGGAGGGGTGAGTCACCGCAGCTCCCACCTGGGTCTGGGTAGGGGTGGGGCTCAGCGCAGGATGTCTCCCAGTTACCTGGTGCTGCCCGGGGGCCTCATGTACTGGAGTGGTGCTCTTCCAGGCCTCTTCTCCGTAAGCCAGCCGCTGGCCCGGGTGTCCCAAGTCCCCGGAGTCCCCCTTCTTGCCTGGTGGGCACGGTGGGTAGGGAGGGTAGGGCATGAATCCTGCAGGCAGCCCAACTTCTCTGGATATGTTCTCTACCCCTGGTGGCTCCTGGGTGTCCATTTCCTGGAGTGGAAGCCGGCCCAGAATCTCAAAGTTCTTGAAGGGCTTCATACCTGTACAGACAGGGCAGCCCGTGAGCCAGGGGAGCAAAAGGGTAAGCCCAGGGGGGCTGGCGCAGGGCCGCGGCTGGCAGCTCACCAGTATAGAGAGGGATGTAGGGTTCACTCAGGTCCCGGCAGGGAACCCAGGGGGGCTTGGACTTGCTGAAGTCCTCAATGAACTTGGGCTTGGACATGGGGGACAGCACGGAACAGGGGCTCTTCTGGACGCTGGGGTCTGTGAGCAGCTGTGCCGTGGTGCGCCCATAGGTGTTCCCCACCTGGTAGCGCAGCTGTGGGTAGAAGCCTGCATAGCTGTGGCGGGAACAGGCAGAGGAGGCAGGACAGGTTGGTGAGGGCAGCCAGCAGCTAGGTGAGATCTAGCCCACCTGTCACTTACCAGCTGCTTGGCCTGTGGCAGGTCACCCAACCTTTGCTTACCTGTGAATGGGCTTGCAGTAGCACCTGCCTTCTGTGGCTCCTGCAGCTTGAATGGCCTGGGAGGTGAGCTCCCCTGTCAACACCACCACGAGACTGCCACCCTCCAACCCTCTCCCATCCCTCGTTCCAACAGCAGGGAGTGGGGAGCCTGTTCTGTGGGGGCAAGTGCCAGGACAGAGGTGTGGAGTGGCCACACAGCCCAGCGAGGGCAGCCCTTGCATGCCAGTTGGTCCCTCCAGGAGAAGGGGTCAGGTGGGGTTCGGAGGCCAGGATTTGGGAGGGCAGGTGGGAGGGCTGAGCTTCAAAGGGGAGCAGTCATTTAGCCATACGGGGACGTGGTGTGGGTGTCCCATCGTGGGCTCCACAGACTGGTTGTCAGAGGCTCAGTGCTGCTGGGGGCGGCAAGGAGTGTGAATTTTCTTTTAAAAGATTGCCAAAGTCAACACAGGCTCATAAGTTTACAAGGTGCGCATCCACCTTCCCCAGAAGTCACCATTGTTCAAAGGTAGGCTTGGCTCCCTGCCAGCCTTTCCTTGTCTGTACATGTACCTGTGTGTGTATATTTAGGGGTGTACACACATCGCGGAGGGGGGTGATTTTTATTTTTTACTTGAGGGGGTACCTAGTGAAGCGGCCTGGCGTACGCTTATCTTTAAGACGTGGAGTCCTCTGTGGAGCGAGCGTCCAGCATTCACTCAACCGGCCTCTGCCAGCTGTTTTGCTGCCCCTGTTTCTGCTCCTGACAGACATGCTGGCCACCTGGCCTGGCATTCGGCAGCCGTGCACCAGCAGGGCCGGGAGAGGCCTGGGCCCTTGGCAGCCCCCGCCCGCCCCAGAGCCTGCTGTGTCCCAGGGCTCCCCGGCCCACAGGGCCTCCTTCCCAGCTGCCTGGTGCTCCTGGTCTGGAGTCCCTCACTGCTGGCCTCCAGGCCCTCCGCCCAGCCCTGGTCCCTGACCCTGAGCCCTCCTTACCCAGGGATGTAGTGAGGTTCTGGCGTGAAAAGGTTGTGTTTCTGAGTAGCTGTCATTTTGCCTCTAGCGGCCCTCGCTGGCTCCAGCCCCTTATCCAAGGGTCTGGCTCCTTCCTGTGATGGGCCCTGTTGCCTGGCAACCATTGTGAAGGAGCCCAGCACTGCTGGGCACTAGCAGGGCCAGGGTGCCTCCGGAGCCCTGTGAGCGATCCCATTTTACAGCTGGCACACTGAGTCCAGACGGGCGCCAGGCTGGGCCGGGAGGAAGTCCCGGGAACCTCCAGGCTCAGAAGACAGGGCCTATTCCTCTGGGAGGGGCCTGGGCTTTTGCCACCCCAGGAGGCCAGTGGCCAGCCAAGAAGCAAGCCCTGCCCAGGGTGAGGCTCGAGTCTGGGCTTTCCCAGCGGGAGAGCTGTGCGGATTCTCTCCAGTCGGCTCTTTCACCTGGAACAGGGCATTATTTTACATTTTAAACAAATCCTGATTTTTATATGTATATATAGGAATGGCTTTCTAACCATAAAGATGAAGATATAATAAAGGAAAAGATTAATAGGTTCAACCACATGTCAGCTACTGACATGTCAAAAACTGAAAACTGAAAAAAAAAAAAGTTTGCAAGAAGTGTTAGGAACAGATATATCCACATAAAAAGTTCTTACAAAACAAAAATATGAAAAGTTGAGGCCAGGCGCAGTGGCTCACGCCTGTAATCCCAGCACTCTGGGAGGCCGAGTCAGGCGGATTGCTCGAGGTCAGGAGTTCGAAACCAGCCTGAGCAAGAGCGAAACCCCTGTCTCTACTATAAATAGAAAGAAATTAATTGGCCAACTAATATATATAGAAAAAATTAGCCGGGCATGGCGGCGCATGCCTGTAGTCCCAGCTACTCAGGAGGCTGAGGCAGGAGGATCGCTTGAGCCCAGGAGTTTGAGGTTGCTGTGAGCTAGGCTGACGCCACAGCACTCACTCTAGCCTGGGCAACAGAGTGAGACTCTGTCTCAAAAAAAAAAAGAAAAAGAAAAAGAAAATTTGAGACCCCAGTAGAAAATGCATACATAATGTGAACGGTATTTTAAAAAGATCATAGTCAGTGGATATCAAGTCGAACCTTAATCAAATACTGATGACTGCAGCTCCTAAGGCTCATTGCTGGCAGGGTCCTAGAATAGCCTCTAATTTGGGAGATAACTCTGGAAAGCAATCTGGTAACAGATCAAATCCACACATGACACTGCACACTTGGGCCCATTGCTGCCACTCTTAGGAATCCGTCCTACGGAAATGACCTGATGTTTAGCTGGCGATATGTGTACAATGCTATTTATCATGGTAGTGTTTATTACAGAGAGGAACTGGAGTTAACTTCAGTGTCCAGTGACAAAGCCTTCCTTAGCAATGTGTAACAGGGTTGCATTCACAGCCACTGCCACTGTCCCCAAAGAACACTGCACAGCTGGGGAGGGGGCCCTGGAGCACAGTCTGTGCACCCCTCACCCAAATGAAACATGTATTTCCTCAAGCACCCGTCCATGCAGGGCCAGGCGGGTCAGTGGGGAGGACTGCAGGGACAGGGTTGGTCAGGGCGGAGGGAGGCCCAGAGGAGGCTCCGTGGACCAGACATTCTTGAGCAGGCCCTGCCTCGGATTTGGGCCAAGGTCAGCTCCAGACAGGCTCGTGCTCGCTCAGGCTCACTACTCCTTTGCAGCTTGGCTGGGCAGCCCGGTCCATCTGTGACACCTTCTGGCCTCTGTGCCCCCAGGCAGAAGACAGCTTCCCTGCCCCAGCCCTGCCTGGGCTAGCCTGCCTCTGGCATCCTCTTGGCCCTCTCAGACTCATCCAATGATGTTGCTTCCCTTTTCCCACAAGTGGGTTTCTGGGTGGGGCAGCTGCTCCTTCTCCTCCTCCAGGGAGCCTTCATGGACTCCTCCCTCCATCCTACCCCCAAGAGTCTTTCTGGCTGGCCCCACACAGCTGGGCATCTGGTAGGCCCCATGCTGGGGCCTCAGTTCTCCCAGAAGCCCCACTGGAGTGTACCCCACCCTCCCAGGAGACCCTGGAGTGCAGGAGAGGGAAGGGGTTGGGACAGAAGGCGAGGAAGGGAGTAGAGGAGACTTTGGCCAGGCGCAGATAGGGGAGGGGCTGTTGGGGCTGGAGACCCACTCAGGCAGGCCCCCCAGGACTGAACAATGCTTCTTCCCAGGGAGTCCCTGGCAACAGAGGGGCCCACTAGTGAGGTCACAGAACTCCTCGGGGGAAGAGCCCTTGGGGAAGGGAGTCCTGAGTCTCTGAAAATGAATTTTGACCAGAAGGCGGTGAAATTCCTGGCAAATTTTTACATCAATGGGGGCAAACACTGGACCCATGGACCCCTCAGGCAGCAGCCACTAGAGCCCGGCCAGTAACTTCAGAGGGCGCTGGGCAGGTTGGGGGGCAGCATGGTGGGGGTGGCCGGAGGGCTGGGCGGACAGTGGCCGTCCGTCTCCCTGCAGGCCCGGTGCTGTGGTGCTGTTGGCAGGCTCAGAGCCAGGGACGCCCTGGAATGAGATGTGGTCCTCAAAGACCAAGGAGGTCCCCGCCGCCCTCCGGATACGTAGGGGCACCACCCAGGACTTCTCGCCTATCTACACCCAGACCCTGAGGGAGCTGCGTGAGTGAGAGTCCTGGCTTACCCCCCACCCCGCGCCACCCCAGCTGGTCTTGGGTGGGGGAGGGGCCTGCTGGAAGGAGCCGGGCCCAGAGCTTGCTTCCCGTGGCCAGTGCTGGAGCGGCGGCCCCCCATCGTGACCGACCTGGATGTCCCCGGCCCCGCCAAGTACGAGGTGCCCAGTGCGTCCGTGCGCGAATCCTCCCCGCATCCCCGCTACAGCATAGGCCACAAGCACCATGGCCGAGGTGTGTGTCCCCTCCCAGAGTCCCTACCCCGCCCGGGGGACGGGGGCCTCTGCCTCTGCCCTGAAGCCCCGTCTCGCCGCCCCCAACCCCTGCCTGAGGACCCCTGCGCCCCGCCTTCCCCCACCCGACGCTCCGCCCACTGCAGAGGGCGGCGGCCGCCGGGCGTGGCAGACCCCCTGGCTCCAGAGCGAAAGCCCCTTCACGCAGAAGGTCGACTTCAACCGCGAGCAAAAGGTGGCGGCGCTCGTCAGGAGCGGGTTCTGTTGGGGGGGAAGGGGAGGAGGGAGGGGTAAGGGGAGGGGAGGAGGGAGGGGCAAGGGGAGGGGAGGGGCAGGGGAAGAGGGAGGGGCAAGGAGAGGGAAGGGAGGGGCAGGGGAGGAGGGAGGGGCAGGGGAGGAGGGAGGGGCAAGGGGAGGGGAGGGGAGGAGGGAGGGGCAAGGAAAGGGGAGGGGCAAAAGGGGAGGGAGGGGCATGGGGCATGGGGGAAGGGCGGGGGAGGGAGGAGCCGCAGGGCGTGGGCGGAGCCCGGGGCGGGGCGCAGCCGCGCGGGGGGCTAGGACTCCGCAGCTCTGCCTCTTTCCCCCTCGCAGTGGCCTTCGCCGGCGGACCACGCGCCCGTCAGCCGGTCGGCCTTCCCCGCCTTCAGCTTCGGGGGCCGCAGGCCCGCCTCCCAGACGGCGGTGGGCCAGGCGCGCCCCAGGCTGCTGGGGGCCGGGGTGCCGTGCCTCCCAGCCTCGTCCCTGCTCCGGGCTTCCCTGCGGGCGCCTGGCGAGAGGCGCCCCGGCCCCAACGCCTACGACATCCTCCCGGGCTGCAGTCTGCAGAGACCCCGCTCGCCCGCCTTCTCCATGAGCCGCTCCCCTGCGTTCGCCTCTTGGGTCCGCTCCTGTAAGGAGGCCTCGAAGAGGGCGGGGCCAGGCCCGGGCCTGGGGGTGGGCTCGAGAGTCAGGGCCAGGGTCCAGGGGCCCGGGGCGGGAGCTGGGAGCTGGGGACAGGGGAGGGCCTGCCGTGGGATGGCGCTCCCAGACTCCTCTCTCTGTAGCCCGGACCCCGGGCCCGGGCCCGGCCGCCTACCAGGTGGAGGACTGCTACAAGTCACGCTTCCCCTCCGCGCCGGGAGTGGTCATCCAGGGCGTGCGCAGGCCCAAGCGGCACGACACGGGCCCCTTCTGCACGCTCTAGAGCCCACTGGGCACAGCCTGCCCGGCCGGTTATCAAGTGGCCTCCTTTGGGGCTTCCCCCGGCCTGCCTCTGCAACTCGGCTCCCCTGAACCACCCTCCTGGCCGGCTGCTGCTTCTGTGAGCTGTGGACAAGGGAGCCCAGCCCAGAGCCCCTACCTGCCCGTCCCCCCACTATACAGAGATTTGTTGGTTCTTCTGAACTCTGTGATATGCCCATCCCTCGCCCAGCCGGCAGTCCTGAAGATGTGGCTTGCTGATGGCCTGTCATTTCAGGCTTCCCTGCTGGGGGGTCTCCATTCAGCTGTCCCTCTTGGGTGCACTCTTCTGGCGGGGGTTGGGGTAGCAGCCTGGCCTCACACAAGGTGAGAAGGGAGCCCTGTGGGCAGTGCATGACACTCCCACCCAGCCATGCCACCCAGGAGACTAGTCCAGCTGCCAGTCTTCTTGCTGAGGCAAAGAACTGACTGCTAGGATGGAGGCAGGGGCCAGATTCCCTCGGCTGCCTGCCCAGCTTCCAGGGAGGGCTGAGAGGACCAGCTCTTGGGACCTGGCCCCACTTCCCCCAGGCCTTGACCTGAAGACCCAGTCGCTTAGTCACTTGTGCTCTGAGAACTCTGGCCCAGGGCTGTGCAGGCCAAGCCACAGGAAGTGAGCTCCCTTGGCCTTGGCCAGTTAGGCCCGGAGCAGCTGCAGGACTGCTGGTCCCCTCGTCACCTTTGGCCTGCCCTCCTACCTGGGCTGGGGACCGAAGACTGCTACCTCCAGGAGCCTCACCTGCAGCTAGTGGTTGCTCCTGTGGCTGCACCAGTTCCTCCAGGTGCCCTCCCTGCAACCCCTGTGTTCTCACCCTCCTTCCCCAGTCCAAGCCCTGGGCCAGGCCCAGAGTTGGACATCTTCAAAAAGCTTCTGCAGCAGCTGCTGCCGTGGTGTCAGCATCACCCTCTGCCGCAGAGCAAGCCAAGGCTTGGGGAATCAGCTGGGTGTTCAGCCAGGGCAGCAGGACCTTCCTGCAAGGTCCTGGGCCGACCAGCTCGGCCGGCATCAACACCAGCAGAGCTGTGGTAGCCCTGGCCTTGGGAACTCAGCCCCAGGTGTCGGGAACAGGACCCCTGCTCATGGCTGCACCACCAGACACCTCTGGGATCCGAAGCTGGGAGTGGGAGTAGCAGAAAGCAGGGAGCAAGCTCCTCCATCTGGGTTGAGGAGGGAGGACTTCCTGGAGGAGGAGGTGGAGGAAGGGTCCTTCAAGGATGAGGAAGAGTTTCCTGGCTAGCAACAAAGAAGTTTCTAGGCCGGGCGTGGTGGCTCACGCCTGTCATCCTAGCACTCTGGGAGGCCGAGGCGGGAGGATCGCTCAAGGTCAGGAGTTCAAGACCAGCCAGAGCAAGAGCAAGACCCCATCTCTACTATAAATAGAAAGAAATTACTTGGCCAACTAATATATATATATAGAAAAAATCAGCTGGGCATGGTGGTGCATGCCTGTAGTCCCAGCTACTCGGGAGGCTAAGGCAAGAGGATCGCTTGAGTCCAGGAGTCTGAGGTTGCTGTGAGGGAGGCTGACGCCACGACACTCTTGCCCAGGCAACAGAGTGAGACTCTGTCTCAAAAAAAAAAGGAGTTTCTAGCAGAGCAAAACCTCAGCAGCAAAGGCACATGAAAAGGGAGAGGGTGTGGTGTTTGGTGTGGCAAAGGCTGGGAGAGGACGCAGGGCTGGTGTGGAGGGAGGCCAGCGGAAGGGGCGTGGAGGCTGCAGGGCTGAGTGCTGGGTCCAGGAGCTTGCGCAGGTAGCAACAGAGCCCACCTGCCGGGAATGAGCTTCTTGCACCTTAAGGGCAAGGGACTGTCATTCACAGCTCGATACATAGACTCAGCCTGAGAGTCCGCCATCTGGGCTGGGCCTGGCTGTCAGATCCTCGCGTGCCACTGAGGACAGCAGTGGCTTGTGTTCCCACTGAGCCAGGCCCGGCCGGCCCCACTGGAGGCACCCAACAACTGTAGGCCCAGGAAGCCCAGCTCCAGGGAGTGTGCGCCTCGTGCACCTGGCGGGACCTGGGTGCAGGGGGCTTCCAGGGCGGCAGTGCTCCATTTCCTCACGCAAAATACTGACAGGAGCTGCTGTGAGATAGCAACAGCGTTTTTTCCGTGGTCATAAAAATAAAATTTACAGGCCGGGCGCGGTGGCTCACGCCTGTCATCCTAGCACTCTGGGTGGCCGAGGCGGGCGGATCGTTTGAGCTCAGGAGTTGGAAACCAGCCTGAGCAAGAGCGAGACCCCGTCTCTACTATAAATAGATAAAATTAGCCGGGCGTGGTGGTGGCCCACGCCTGTAGTCCCAGCTACTGGGGAGGCCGAGGCAGGAGGATCCCTTGAGCCCAGGAGTCTGAGGTTGCAGTGAGCTAGGCTGAGGCCACAGCACTGTAGCCCGGGCAACAGAGTGAGACTCTGTCTCAAAAAAATAAATAAAATACAATTTACTTGGCCAAAGTGTCAGTTCTTAAATTTATAAGGCAGGTCGACCGCGACAGGCGCCCTGGCACGCGCCCAGCGCTGTCTTGCCGCCCCGGGGCGTGCACAGCCTGCAGCCCCGCCTGCCTCGAGCCCGGCCCGGAGCGACCGGCGCCCCCTGCCGCCCGCAAGCGGGTCTGCTCCGCACAGCGGGATGGGCGGGGCCAGAGGCGGGAGAGGGGCGCTGGCGGGCACCGGATTGGCGGGCGGCGCGGGGGCGGGGCATGCACGGTGGGCGTGGCTGCGTGGCGGCCGGCGCGTCGTCCCGGCACCGCCCCTCGCGCGCAGTGTCGTAGCTCAGCTTCCCGCCGGGAGAGGGCGCCGCTCCTAGGAACCCGCGCGCGGCGGCGGCGTTGTTTCCCCCGGCCGGTTTGGCGGGCGGACCCGGGCCGTGCGGGACGGAAGTGGGTGGCTGCGGGATCTGTGCGGAGCGGCGCTGCGGCCGGGACCTGGCCGAGCTGGAGGGCGCGGGGGAGCGGGGCCCGGGCGGCCCGCGAGGCCCGGGGGAGCGGGCTGCTGGGGCGCCTGCAGCGTCCGCCGCGGCGCCGGGGGAGCGGGGCGGGGATGGGGCGCCGAGCCGTGCGGCGGCCGGGGCCTCGGCCATGTTCGCGGGGCTGCAGGACCTGGGCGTGGCCAACGGCGAGGACCTGAAGGAGACCCTCACCAACTGCACCGAGCCGCTCAAGGCCATCGAACAGTTCCAGGTGAGGCGGGGCGGCGGGCGCCGGGCCCAGGGGGCGAGGCGCTTGGGAAGTTGGGAGTTCTCTGGCTTTATGTTGGTAGCTGCGTTCTGTTCCACCGAGGGGAGTACGGGAATGTCCTGAGCTGGGACCCCGTTGCTGGAGGACGGGGTGGTTTCCCGTTTTTGCGGTTGCCGCCAGTGCTGCTGCGAACCTCCGTGGACACATTTCCTTGTGGACTCGGGGCGTCTGCGGTGCATGGGCAGACTTGGCTGCGGTCGCAGCTTCTGTTGTCGCCCCAGTCAGCCAGATCTGTCTGCACTCGCTTCTTCCTCAGACAGAGAACGGCGTGCTGCTGCCCTCCCTGCAGTCGGCCTTGCCCTTCTTGGACCTACATGGGACGCCGCGGCTGGAGTTCCACCAGTCGGTGTTTGATGAGCTGCGGGACAAACTGTTGGAGCGAGTGTCAGCCATTGCCTCGGAGGGGAAGGCTGAGGAAAGGTAGGTCTCCACTTGCCAAGGGTGGGCAGATGGGATGTGCAGCCCACTTCGATGCCCCGTTACGGATTGAGTGGCATCTGTCATCCTCTTGGTACAAGGTACAAGAAGCTGGAAGACCTTCTGGAGAAGAGCTTTTCTCTGGTCAAGATGCCATCTTTGCAGCCAGTGGTGATGTGTGTCATGAAGCACCTGCCCAAGGTAAGAGTCGAGGGCTGGTCTCCTGCCTCCCTTTGGTTGGTGGAAGTAGCATTGTGCACACGGTCCAGGCAGCTGCTTAGCTCCAAGGAGGTTTGATACGCTGCTGTCCCAGTAAAGCTCTGTCCTGGTTTCTGCCAGATAAGCCACATGGAGACCGAAGCTTGGCACTTGAGTCGGAGTTGGGCCCCTTTCTAGGAAAGAGCTGTTGGTATTCAGCATGTCGCCTGCACCTACTAGGGCCTGCGGTGCCAGTCATAGATGCTCCTGTCCGGTGGGGCTGGGCTTGAGGCAATCTCTGTGTCCTGTCTTGACGGAGATGCAGGGACACAGGCGACTCACAGGGGGCCTGTGGTGTCTGTCGTGCAGGTTCCTGAGAAGAAGCTGAAGCTGGTGATGGCTGACAAGGAGCTGTACCGAGCCTGTGCGGTAGAGGTGAAGCGGCAGATCTGGCAGGACAACCAGGCACTGTTTGGGGACGAGGTCTCCCCACTGCTGAAGCAGTACATCCTGGAGAAGGAGAGTGGGCTCTTCAGCACGGAGCTCTCCGTCCTGCACAACTTCTTCAGTCCTTCCCCCAAGACCAGGCGCCAGGGCGAGGTGAGGGAGGGGCGCGGACCTGTGGCAGCCCTTCAGCTGCCTGGGGAGCAACTCCTCGCTGTCCTCACATGTTGGGCCGTTCTGCTCCTGAAGGAGTGGGCTTGTACACGTGGCTGGAGAAAAGCTTGGTGATTTCTGTGTTTGTGTATGTTTTGCTTTTCAAAAAGTGATATGTGGAAAAATGTTAAAATCTACAGAAAGGCTTTTAATGAAAAGTGACAATTGCTCCCCCGCTTCTTTTTTTTTTTTTTTTTATGGAGACAGAGTTTCACTCTGTTGCCTGGGCTAGAGTGCCATGGCATCAGCCCAGCTCACAGCAACCTCAAACTCCTGGGCTTAAGCGATCCTCCTGCCTCAGCCTCCCGAGTAGCTGGGACTACAGGCATGTGCCACCATGCCCAACCAAGTTTTTCTATATATTTTTAGTTGGCCAGTTAATTTCTTTCTATTTTTAGTAGAGATGGGGTCTCACCCTTGCTCAGGCTGGTCTGGAACTCCTGACCTTGAATGATCCTCCTGCCTTGGCCTCCCAGAGTGCTAGGATTACAGGCGTGAGCCACCGTACCCGCCTGCTCCCCCACTTCTAAACAGCAAGTTGTTTGATTCTTAAACTTTCAAATGGTTAAATAAGTTGTTAATGTGGTTGAGGATGAGTTCTTCGTTTTTCATTCTTCAGAAGACAGAGTGTTCAAGGTTCTACCCATTAGTAGCACTGGCATTATTCTAAGCTCCAGTTTGCAATTATTGGCTTTCTTCATATTGAGATTTCCTAATCAGCTACTTTCAGACTAGCACTGCTCAGTGTAAAGTCTCTGTGGGGAGCTGAGGCCTCGTGGCCTGTCTGAGGGAGACGCAGGGACACAGGTACCACTGACAGCAGGCCTGTGGTGTTGTGCGGGTTCCTGAGAAGAAACTGAAGCAGCTGTAGAAGTTATTCAGAATTTCCTAGTATCTACATTAAGAAGGAAAAAAAAGGAAAAAAATGAGATCAGTTTTCTTTCTTTTTTTTTTTAGAGAGAGGGTCTCACTCTGTCACCCAGGCTGGAGTGCAGCGGCATGAGCACAGCTCACTGCAGCCTCCAACTCCTAGGCTCAAGTGATCCTCCTGTCTCAGCCTCCCAAAGTGCTGGGACTCCAGGTGTGAGCCATCCCCGTGCCTTCTAATATGCTTTCATTTTATTTATTTATTTTTTTTGAGACAGAGTCTCACTTTATTGCCCAGGCTAGAGTGAGTGCCGTGGGGTCAGCCTAGCTCACAGCAACCTCAAACTCCTGGGCTCAGCAATCCTGCTGCCTCAGCCTCCCAAGTAGCTGGGACTACAGGCATGTGCCACCATGCCTGGCTAATTTTTTCTATATATATTAGTTGGCCAATTAATTTCTTTCTAGTTATAGTAGAGATGGGGTCTCGCTCTTGCTCAGGCTGGTCTCGAACTCCTGAGCTCAAACGATCTGCCCACCTCGGCCTCCCAGAGAGCTAGGATTACAGGCTTGAGCCACCGTGCCTGGCCTTAATATGCTTTCTTTAGTGTATCCAGAGTATTACCTCTTGGTGTGTAATCGACGTGAAAGCTTATTATTGAGTTATGGTGCTTTTTCATTGGTGGTCAGTTAGTTTTTGAAATCAGTTGTATCTTTCACTCTTATAGCACTTCTCAGTTGTCAGATTTCAGATGCCGAAGAGTCAGGTGTGGCTCGTGGCTCCGGTTGGGCAGGAAGGATCCTGGCCACGCACAGGTGGCTGGTGGGATTGTGGTGGGGGGGTGGCTATCTCCACCCTCCTGCTTGTTCCCAGCTCAGACCCTTCATAGGCCCCTTTCTCGTCCCGTTGCTGTCAGACAGAGCCCTCAGCCTCTGTGTGCTATAAGGTCCCCACGTGTCCCCAACCTTTTTCCCACTTCCTGTCCCTCCTGTCCCAGTGGCTTAGTGCCGCTGCGATCTGCCTCGTCCTAGGTTGATCCTCTCTCACAATTATGTTTTAGATAAATAAGAAACGCAAACCGTAGAGCAGCCAGGACAGCAGGAAGGTTTTCAGGGAGAAGCTTCCTCCCCAGCTCCCCCACTCCCCCTTTGCAGTGGGCGCTGCCCTGGCCCCGGGTGTGACAGTGCCCTGCACGTTGCTGGTCACTGGTCCTGTGTGAGGCCCCCACTGTGGGGCTTGTGTCTCCAGGTCCTGCCACACGCTGGTGCTCCTGGAGGGGGGTGTCTGTGTCGTCTGACCCCACAGGGCCCCACCCCGGCCTCTGTCAGACCGGACGTGGTGCTGCGGTGTCCCCTCTGCTGCTCCTGAGGAGGGCGGCGGTCCTCTGGGTCATCTTCCCTGAGGTTCCTGATGGTCTTTGGTTTCTTCCCTGTCCCAGCTTTCAGCTCTGCCCTCTGTCCTGGACCTCACGTTCTTCCTGGACTTTCTGCTCTCACGTGACGGGCTGTTTTTAGGTCTGCTGCTTAGCTGGTGGCCTGCACTGTGGGTTTTGTTTTGTTTTGTTTTGTTTTTTTGAGTGTGACTTGCTATATGGCCCAGGCTGGTCCCGGATTCCTGGGCTCCAGTGATCCTCCTGCCTTAGCCTCACAGGCAGCTGGGACTGCAGGCAGTGCCACTGCAGCATGCCGCACTCATCACACTGTTCTTTACGTTCCTCAGCTTTCTTTTTTTGGTTTCATCCTCCTTTTGTTGGGGCCCATCCTCCAAAAGAAACCTTGATAAAAGTGTTCAGAGTCCTAACACACCTGAAATTTATTTTGTTTAGACGTCACAGTTGATTGGCTAAATTTAGAATGGTAGTCTCAAGATTTTGAAGGCCTTTCTCACTGTTTCCAGGCATCTGCTTTTGCAGTTCAGTCTGAAGCTGTTCAGATTCTCATTACCTGGTTGGTGACATTACCTGTTTTCTTTCTGGAAACTTTTCAGTCATTGTTCTTGGTGCTCTGTGATTTTCCAGTGCTGTGACGGCTGGTAACGCACTGCCCTGCGGTCCTCGGGTGTGGGTCGGTTGTTTGGGCTGTGGTTTCTGTACCCAGCTGGCCTACAAGTGGGCTGTTTGTGGTGAGGTGAGGGTGGGTCCTTGAGACAGGCACCTACAGCCCAGAGTGGTAGGGGCTGTGCAGGTTCAGCCCATCCGGTCCCTGAGACCTGCTGGCCAGAGTCCGTGGCAGGGGCCCTGGAGGGTGAACTGTTGGGCCAGTCACTGGCTCCTGCCCCACCCCCTTGCTGCCTTCGCCATTTGCTGTGTCCAGCCTGGTGCCTGTTGGGTTTTTGGTGTGTCCACCGTCCTGGGATGGGTGAAGGCTGTTAGCCAAGGCCAGCTGGCAGCCGAGTGGAGCTTTCTTGGTTTCTGCGGCAGCAGACGGGAATCTCTTGAGAGTCCCGTGTCAGAGGAAGGGTGAGGTGGGTGACCCCTGCCAAGGGTTGGGCACTATGTCGTGCACAGCCCTTCAGTGGTGAGGGGACTCACATGTTGGTGTTTGTGCGCCAGACTCTGGGGGGCTTGGCCTCTGCTCTGTGGCCCTGGGTGCTGGTTGTGGGACAAGAGGTGGCCACACCTTGTCCCTCTTGTGGCTGAGGCCACACAGCCTCGAGCTGAGGGCCGGCCTGGGCTGGGGTGGGCAGCCTTGAGGGGAGGGCAGCAAGGCTGCACAGGCCCTGGCCAAGGCCCCCAGGCCGTGGCATCGTGGCTGTGTGTCCCTGTCTGGGCCCGACTCTATCCTTCCCTGGCAACCGACAACTTCCTCACACAGCTGCCTCTGGGCCTGGCCTCCACCTGACCTCGCAGGCAAGGGGCTGAGGTACTGGCAGGAGGTCACAGCAGTCCTAGACCAGTGGCTTTTCAGAGAACCATGGGGACTGATGTGGAATTAGCACTTTAAAAATAACGTGGCCGGGCGCGGTGGCTCACGCCTGTAATCCTAGCATTCTGGGAGGCTGAGGCGGGAGGATCGCTTGAGCTCAGGAGTTTGAGACCAGCCTGAGCAAGAGCGAGACCCCATCTCCACTAAAAATAGAAATAAATCAGCTGGACAACTAAAAATATATAGAAAAACTTAGCTGGGCACAGTGGTGCTCACCTATAGTCCCATCTACTCGGGAGGCTTAGGCAGGAGAATCGTTTGAGCACAGGAGTCTGAGGTTGCTATGAGCCAGGCTGACGCCACAGCACTCTAGCCCGGGCAACAGAGCGAGGCTCTGTCTCAAAAAAAATAAAATAAAATAAAAATAACAGACTTGCCACAATCAGACGGGGGGCCAACAACTCACCAGAGAGAAGGAAGCACTTTGTACCAAAACATGTAGAAGGGACAGTTGTCCTTGGGCTCTGTGTGCCCTCCTGGGATGGGGCCTGTGGCTGACGGCCGGTCTTGCCGCCAGGTGGTGCGGAGGCTGACGCAGATGGTGGGGAAGAGCGTGAAGCTGTACGACATGGTGCTGCAGTTCCTGCGCACGCTCTTTCTGCGCACGAGGAACGTGCACTACTGCACGCTGCGGGCTGAGCTGCTCATGTCCCTGCACGACCTGGACGTGGGCGACATCTGCACCGTGGACCCCTGCCACAAGGTAGCGTCACCCTTGCCCTCCTCCCGCTCCTGGCTTCTCTCCTCCCCTCGGTGCGGGTGGTCCAGGGACCACCTGGCTCCACCCACCCGTGTGCCAGCCCCTGGGCAGCTCCGCAGGCCCCCACTGGGCGTCGTCCGTGGCGTCTGAGCCAGAGACCTGGCCGTCCCCACGACGCTCTCTTGCCTCTTCCAGCCCTTTCTCTGTTTGAGCGGGGCGCAGGGCTGTGGCCACACCTGGACCCTTGCCCTGGCCTCCTCCCAACTTTCCGGCCTGCTCTGGCCCTCCCCTGCCCCAGAGCTCCTGGGAACTCCGGTGTCACATGCTCAGCCTTTCTCGGCTTGGAGGGCTGCAGTGACCGTCCCACGCAAGGGGTGCCGTGGGGAGCCCCTCTTCAGAAAAAACAAGTGTCATCTGGCTGTGCACCCTGACCCTTGCTGCTTTTGCCCCGAGGCACGGGGAGTGCTCTTTGCACCTCGGACGGCGGCCTGCGCCTGAGTGAGAGGCGAAGGTCTCAGTGTCTGGCCATCCGGGGGGTAAGGCCACGCCCTGACTGTGCTTCCCGCAGTTCACCTGGTGCCTGGATGCCTGCATCCGAGAGCGGTTCGTGGACAGCAAGCGAGCCCGGGAGCTGCAGGGCTTCCTCGACGGAGTGAAGAAGGGCCAGGAGCAGGTCCTCGGGTGAGGGGCACTTCCACGGATCCTGGTCCCCGGGGGGGGGGGGGGGGGGGGGGGGGGGGGGCGGCTGGTGGAGCACCTGGTTCCGCCGTGGGTCGCTAGGGGGTGTTCCAGCTTTAGGAGTGCTGCCAGGCACTGTGGGATCGGTTGCTCAGGATGAGTCTGGGTAGCAGAGCCCCCCCACCCCCGCACGGACCTCGGGGCCCCTGGCTGGGTCTCTCGCGTCCACAGCAGGGCGGGGCCTGCCTGCAGGCTGAGCGTGGGGGTGCAAGTGCTGTCAGGTCCCACCCCGGTCACCAACCCTGTTAGAATTGTCTCTGGAGGACCCTGGCTGGATTTTGTAGAGTCTGAGTCGGGTTTTCAGAACCAAAATGTGACCTTAATTTTTTTTTTTTTTTTGACTTTTTAACTCTTTAGTGTGAAAGATCTTTGAGTAAGTTAAATTATGAACCTTAAGCTTTTCTTTGAAAGAAATCCAGAACGAACCGGCTTGCTCTGTGTGGAGAGGCAGTCTCCCTGGAGCCAGTCCCCGAGGTCCCCGGGGGCGGCTGGGGTTCCCGAGTTCATGCTGACGGACGGTTCCTTTCAGGGACTTGTCCATGATCCTCTGTGACCCGTTCGCCATCAACACACTGGCGCTGAGCACCATCAGACACCTGCAGGAGCTGGTTGGCCAGGAGACGCTGCCCAGGGTGAGTGCAGGCTGCTCTGGACGCTGGGTGGGCATGTGGGCGTGTGGGCACGGGCCATAGTGGCCACACTGCGATGGCCCAGCTGCAGGCCACGCTTCCCCATGGGTGAGATTGGTATGTCGTGGCCTTGGGCACCAGAGACCCTGCTGGGTAGCGAGTGGGGTCAGAGCCCAAGATGCCGGTGGCTGGCGCTGAGGCCACTGCTCCTGCAGGACAGCCCCGACCTCCTCCTGCTGCTCCGGCTGCTGGCGCTGGGCCAGGGTGCCTGGGACATGATCGACAGCCAGGTCTTCAAGGAGCCCAAGATGGTAATGTGACTCCTGTGGGCCATTTGTGGGGAGTGGAGGGCAGGCTGGGTGTTTCTGCGGCCCTTTTGGTCCCAAAGCTTCCTTCCTGGAGCCACCAACCTTCCTTTTGGGAAAATGCCTGCTGGGGTGTCCTGGGGCATCTCCAGGGACTGGCTGGCCACGGTGTGGCCGGTTCCGGTGTGGCCGCTTCTCCACGTGGACCCAGCCCAGGAGGGGCTTCACGTGGGCAGCCAAGCTCACAGCCGGGTTGGCGGTTCAAGGAGACAGCACTGGGGTGGGAGGGTCTCAGGAGGTGGGAAGGAGGGACCTAGGGACCAGGAAAGTGGGACGTGGGGCTGGGGGTGGGTCTGCAGCCCACCGGCTCCCTGCCCCCAGGAGGTGGAGCTCATCACCAGGTTCCTGCCGATGCTCATGTCCTTCGTGGTGGACGACCACACCTTCAACGTGGATCAGAAGCTCCCGGCCGAGGAGAAGGCCCCCGTCACGTACCCCAACACGCTTCCTGAGAGTTTCACCAAGTACGGCTGGATGGGGGCTTGAGGGGAGCAGGCGGGAAGGGGTGTCCGGGTGGGGCTGCCGCGGGGCGTGTCGGGGCAGGGTGTGGGCAGGTCTGACCGTGCCCCCCGCCCCTCGGGCAGGTTTCTGCAGGAGCAGCGCATGGCCTGCGAGGTGGGGCTGTACTACGTCCTGCACGTCACCAAGCAGAGGAACAAGAACGCGCTGCTGCGCCTGCTGCCGGGGCTGGGTGAGTCTGCAGCGGATGCCCAGAGCAGTCGCAGATGGCCCCCTTCCCATCTCCGCCTGTCACCTTGCTAGCTTGGTTCTCACCTTCAAGTTTGTCTGCAGTTCACTTTGGTAGGGAAGTGAGCGGGGCTCAGCTCTGTGTTTTCAGATCCCTCCCTGGGTCTTACAGTTCTTTGGCACAAAAAGGTGATGCAGGAGCCACCTTTATTTTGTCCTGATGGGCGGCAGGCTTCAAAGGGTAGAGAAAGCTCATGACCCAGCCCCCTAAGGCAGTGGCAAGCCCACTTCCCCTGGGAGCCTCTAGCGGGGAGGGGTGGGTGGTTGCAAGTCAGGAAGAAGAGGGAAGGGTCCAAGTGGACCCCTTCAAGAGTAACGCAGGTCCCGTTGGGGACATGGGGCCTCTGTAGCATTCTGTGTCCTCACCATGACACAGGCCCTGGGGTCTTGCTGACTCAGGGGTTCGGTGGTTTCTTCAGAAAGATCTTGCTGTTTTTTTGCTGGCTCAGTCCATGTTGTGCTACTATAACAGAATAGCCAGGACAGGGCTGTCTGTAAAGACAGGGATTTCCTACAGTTCCGCAGGCTGGGAAGTCCAGGGTCAGGTGGCTGCATCTGGTGGAGCACTTTTCGCTATGTCATCCTATGGTGGAGGGCGGCAGGGCAAGTTTGGGTGCACAGGGTGGCGGGGCAGTCAGAGACAGACAGAGATAGAGACAGAGACAGCAAGACATTCAGAGAGAGACATTAAAAGACAGATATACAGAGACAGAGACAGAAACATTAAGAGAGACATTAAGCGACAGAGACAGACAGGCATTAAGAGACAGGCAGAGGCTGGGCTCGGTGGTTCACACCTGTAATCCTAGCACTCTGGGAGGCCGAGGCGGGCGGATTGCTCAAGGTCAGGAGTTCAAAACCAGCCTGAGCGAGACCCCGTCTCTACTATAAAAATAGAAATTAATTGGCCAACTAGTATATATAGAAAAAATTAGCCAGGCATGGTGGCGCATGCCTGTAATCCCAGCTACTCGGGAGGCTGAGGCAGAAGGATCGCTTGAGCCCAGGAGTTTGAGGTTGCTGTGAGCTAGGCTGACGCCACGGCACTCACTCTAGCCTGGGCAACAAAGTGAGACTCTGTCTCAAAAAAAAAAAAGAGAGAGAGACAGGCAGAGACAGATGGAGAAAGGGGCCACACTTATCCTTTTATCAGGAACCTGTTCTCCAGCATTAATCTGTCGTGAGGGCAGAGCCCTGGCAACCTAGTCACCTCCCAGAGGTCCACCGCTCTGCACAGTTGGCCGGGGTCAGGTTTCCAGTGGGTGAACTTGGGGAGCACGGTCAGACCACAGCACTTGCCAGCTGTGTTTCCCGGCCGCTGGTGTGTTTGAGGATGGCATGTGCATCTGTCTCCCAATCTCCGTGGGGAGGAAGCTGTCTGGGGCACTACTCTGTACCCAGCCGCCGCCTAGCTGAGTGCTCTCAGCCTGGCGTTGATTCCCTGTGGCTGGAACCAATTACCACAAACCTAGTGGCAAAAAACAACACAAACAGCATCCTGCGGTTCTGGAGGTCAAAGGTCTGGAGCGAGGCTCATGGGGCCAAAATCGGTGTGTGGGCTGCTTCCTTCTGGAGGCTCCAGGGAGAGCCCATTCCTGCTGGGCACAGGGCACAGCTCGTTTGTTTTTCCAGACTTGTGAGAACACAGTAGTAAGTAACTTTGAATCGCCTTGTTCTTCTGTTCACCTTAGTACCGTCATGTGCCGCATGCTGTCTCGGCCTGTGATGGCCCGAGGAACCCCGGTGGTCCGTGAGATCATCGCCATATTTTACTGTCTCTTTTCAGTGTATAGAGGCGCGAATACTCACGCTGGTGCCGCTTGCCCACCGTGTTCGGCACGGCAGCATGCTGCACAGGTGTGTGGCCAGGAGCCTGGCGTGGGCCGCCTGGGTCTGTGCGAGTTGTGTGCGCGTCTCCCTCGTGCAAGGACGGAATCGCTTAACCACGAGTTCCCCAGAGGGTCCCCATTGTGAGTCTGTGCTAGACTGTCCTTTTGTTTCTTTTTCCCGTCCAGCTGTGCTGGCTGGAAACAGGCTAGAGACCGCCGTGTGGCTTGTCCCGCCTTTGGTGGGGGCGGCAGCGTCCCCAGAACGGTTTTGCTGCCCCACAGGCCGGGATGTGTCTTTCTGATCACCTTTGGGAAGAGCTCACTTATTCTTACATTCTTAGTGGATTCTAGTAAGAGCAGATGCCGATTTCTAGAATTCTTTCCTGTTTATTTTTTTACTTTTATGGTGGGAATTTCTGCACAAATGGAAAAATAGGAGTGCGGCGTGGTGAAGACCCAGGGTGATTGCCACCATCCGTGGGTCGGTGCTCGGCTGCCTGCAGCTCAGGGTGACGTCTGGGTGTAAATCCAAAATTTCCTGATGTGCCGGCTCCAAACCCTTAGGCGGCATCTCTACAGAAGGAGGCTTTTAAAAACTGGCATAGGCCAGGTGCGGTGACTCACCCCTGTAATCCTAGCACTCTGAGAGGCCGAGGCGGGTGGATCGCTCGAGGTCAGGAGTTCGAGACCAGCCTGAGCAAGAGTGAGACCCCCGTCTCTACTAAAAATAGAAAGAAATTAATTGACCAACTAAAAATATATAGAAAAAATTAGCTGGGCATGGTGGTGCATGCCTGTAGTCCCAGCTACTTGGGAGGCTGAGGCAGGAGGATTGCTTGAGCCCAGGAGTTGGAGGTTGCCGTGAGCTAGGCTGACGCCACGGGACTCTAGCCCGGGCGACAAAGTGAGACTCTATATGAAAAAAAAAACAAAAACTGGCACAGACCGTGCTCATGTCTGAGTTGGGTTCACTGGTTTCTTTGTGCCAAATGCCCAGTGGCACCCACCATTCCCTGATGGTCTCATGGCGTTTTTGTGCCAATGGTTCAAATCAGGATTGGAGAGGGGCGTGGTGGTGCACCTGAGTCCCGGCCACTGGGGCAGAGGCAGAGGCTGCTTGAGCCCAGGTGTTTGAGGCTGCACTGAACCGATGACGCCACCACACTCCAGCCTGGGCGACCGGGTGAGATCTTCACCTCCGAAAGGAAAAAGAACAAATCGGGGTTGGGGTGGAGCCACCTCTGCTGTGGCACTGACTCGAGTGCCTCTCCTGACCCAGGGACGAGGACCTGCTGGAGGAATCAGGGCACGGGATGGGATCTTGCTGGTCAGGACCATGTGCCTGCCTGAACACCCTGTGACCACGCTGGCCTCAGGCCACCAAGACTGGTCAGCTGCGTTGCAGGGCTGTGTCTTGGGGGGCCCAGCCTCCCTGACGAGTTCTGGGCATTCTAGGGTGCAGGTGGCATCGGCCAGATCTGTCCTCACGAAGTCCCCACTGCTCCCAGATGTTGAGAAATGTCCCATGCGCCCACGTACCCCCCCCTGTGTGGCCTGGCCGGGGTCCTTCCGGCATCTGGTCATGGGAGGGACTGTCCTCCCTCCCTGCAGGTGACCCTGCGTGCCTCTCGGCTCCCGGTGGCTTTGGCTTTCGTGCCATTGGTCGAGAGAGAGACTCGTCTTTGGGTACTTTTGCCACCTCTGTTGTGTTTGCTCTCTGGCTTCACAAAAAGAATATGGACATTTTTCTTTGTTGTCTTTCCTGTAGAATAATTGAGATGGTAGTTTGGTAGAACTCGTTTGAGACGGGCGCTTTGGCACTTCGCTTCGTTGCTTCTCTAGTTAGTGAGTGGTCTTTTCGGGTTTTCTCTCTTCCGACGTCAGTTTAGTCTAAAGTCCCGTGGCCTTGAGGGAGGGGGAGAGTCTTCCTCCAGCTCTCCTGCCCCTCCCCTCCTCCCGCTCAGGGCTTAGTCCTGCTTCCTCCACCCCTGGCCAGGCCCTTACCCATCTGTCTAGTGAACTCTGCGTCTCACCTGCCAAGACCCTGTTCTGACCTCAGGTCAACTGAGAGCCCATCTGAGCACCCTAGGGCTGACGCCTTCTCTGGTTGCAGTGGAAACCTTTGGTGACCTGGCCTTCAGTGACATCTTCCTTCACCTGCTCACGGGGAACCTTGCGCTGCTGGCTGATGAATTTGCCCTGGAGGATTTCTGCAGCTGCCTCTTCGATGGCTTCTTTCTCTCGGCCTCACCGAGGTAGGTGGACGGGCCGGGGCCAGCCAGGCACGGTGGGGCTCATCTGTGCTCTCTGTTCTCGTCCACGGCAGCCTGGGAGGTAGCTGGTTTCCCGTAGGGGTGTCTGTGCTGGCCCTGCCAGGTGGCTGGGGCGGGCCTGTTTCAGAGGCTGTGCCGCCCTCAGGTGGCAGGGCCTGAGAAGGAAGCAGGGTTTGTGGTCGCCCCCCCTTTCCCAGGAAGGAGAACGTGCACCGCCACGTGCTGCGGCTGCTCCTCCACCTGCACCCCAGGGTGGCGCCGTCCAAGCTGGAGGCCCTGCAGAAGGCCCTGGAGCCCACAGGCCAGGTGGGTGCCCCGGCCGGGGCTTTGCGAGTGAGTGCGCCTGCGCAGCACCAGCCTCCTGAACGCGCCTGCGCAGCACCAGCTCCGGTGCTCACCTACGGCGCCGACACCGGCTTGCAGTGGTGTCTGGGGGGCGCGCCCTGTGCGCGTTGCCGCCCCCTAACCACGGCTTCCCTGCAGAGTGGAGAGGCCGTGAAGGAGCTGTACTCACAGCTCGGCGAGAAGCTGGAGCAGCTGGACCACCGCAAGCCCAGCCCGGCCCAGGCCGCGGAAACGCCTGCCCTGGAGCTGCCCCTCCCCAGCGCGCCCGCCCCCGCCGCCGCCGCCGCCGCCCCCGCCGGGCTCTGAGGCTGCTCTGGGGGCTGCTCGGGAGTGGGGCCCTCCGCGGCGATCCTGGATGGCCCGGAGAAGAGGCTGCCCTTGGACCCACACAGTACAGGCAGCAGCTGCTCCCGGGGCGGGGGGCGCTGCCGTCCACTCGTGGGCCCGCGTGCCTGCCCCCGGGCCCTGCTGGCGGGAGCACGCCTGCTTGTGCTCTCACGGTGCGGAAAGCCTGCCGCGCCTGCTGCGCACCCTGGGTTGGCGTGGGGCCGGAGCAGAGACGGACGGCAGTGGTAGGAATAGGAAACGCCACCTGCTTTCCAAGGGGCGAGGGCGGGGCCTGGGCTGACGGGGGCGGAGCCTCCCCGGGAGGCTGCAAGGGGAGGGTGGTGCCGCCCTGTTGGCGCAACTTGGCACAATCCCCGGGTTTCTGGCCTCGGAGCCTGCGGAGGCGGCGCTGCTGCTCTGGTGGAGCGCAGGCGCAGCCTCGAGCCCGGCCTGTCCCATGGTGGACGGTCCCGCTGACCAAAGGCCCCGCAGGCAGCCTCCCTTCCCCGCAGCGCCCACGTAGCAGATGTGTAGCAGGCATGGCAAGGAAAGCCAAGGCCCCCACATGCTGCCTCAGTTTACCTTTGGAGCCGAGTGCTCCTCCTTGTTCAGCTGCACCTTCCCGAGCTGCCACGTGGGGGCAGCTGGTGCACACGTGAAGTTTTCATTTATGTAAATAAAAGGCATTTTGGTAAATCCTGCGATGAGTTGTTTCTGCGCTGGCCTGGACACAGCGTCTCATGGGGTCTTAGGCCTTGTGGGGGTGACAGCTCCTAGGGGAGGCTGTAGGAAGCCCCCGCTGGGCCTTGCAGACGGCTCCTTTCTTTCCACACTGAGTGCAGGTGAGCAGCCCCCCCCCACACACACACACAGAGATGAGGAGCCATGAACCCCTAGAAGGGCTAGGGTAAGCCCAAGGTCATGGGCAGGGCTGGAGCTGCTCTGAGCAGAAGAGGCCACTCAGCTGGGCAGGGGTTCTCAGTGGCATTCCCTGGGTGGCTCAGGGGAAGATGGCCCCGTGCCGTGCCATACTCCACTGTCTCTTCAGGGACACCTGCTGGGCTTGTTCCGGTGCTGCACCTGCCAAGGCTGAGTCAGCCAGGAGCCGTTGAATGTGATACAAGCCCATCCTATAGTGCTGGGTCAGGAGGGGTGGGCAGGGGACACTGTGGGGCTACCCAGAATGGAGAGGCTGGCCTGGCCCAGCTGCGGAGGCTGGCATGTGGGCTCTGCACGTGGTTAGAAGGCAGGGCCATAGGGTTTCCACACAGACAGGAACTCACCTGGTGGGCTGTGAGGACCATCGGGGCTGTGGAGCTGGACAGGTATTGCAATGGGGTTCTGAGCTCGGGACCCGGCTAGGGTGTGGGTCTGATGTCGTCGGCCCGTGGTGCTTGAGGCATGAGACCCAGCTGGTGAGGTTCTGGGCCGCACACCAGGCAGGGCTGGGGGTGTGGGCAGCTGATGGGGGCATCTCAGCAGCCCAGGGAGGAGGGTCAGGCTGTGTGTGGGTCAGCCATGGGGGAGTGACGGGGGAGGAGAAGCCTGGAGACCACATGAGAAGCAAGGGGTGGGGTGTGGGCGCTTGGGCCTGGAGTGCACTTTTTATTTTATTTTTTTGAGACACAGTCTCACTGTGTTGCCCAGGCTAGAGTGCCGTGGTTTCAGCCTAGCTCACAGCAACCTCAAATTCCTGGGCTCAAGCGATCCTCCTAGCTCAGTGTCCCGAGCAGCTGGGACTACAGGCATGCACCACCATGTCCGGCTAGTTTTTTTAATATATATATTTTTAGTTGGCTAATTAATTTCTTTCTATTTTTAGTAGAGACGAGGTCTCACTCTTGCTCAGGCAGGTCTCGCTCTTGCTCAGGCTGGTTCCGAACTCCTGACCTTGAGGGATCCACCTGCTTCGGCCTCCCAGAGTGCTAGGATTACAGGCGTGAGCCACCAAGCCCAGCCTTATTTTTTTTTTTTTTAAGGCAGAAGAAATGCATATTTCTAGGCTGATGGGAATGAGCTGGCAGGGTAAAAAGTGGACAGCACTGTGAGGTGGCTAGACCAGTGAGTGAGCCAGAGGGGCCATCATCGGGGAGGGAGGTGGGCTGGCAGTGCAGGTGCTCCCCGTACCCTTCCAGCAACTTCCACTTCCTCAGTCTGGGCTGGGAGGCAGGGCAGGGTGGAGGTGTGGAGGTGAGTGGACCAGGAGCAAATCGGAGGTGTGAGGAGCAGCCATGAGAAGACATGGATGCCTGGTGTGTGGTCCCTGGTCTGTGTGAAGGGCCCTGAGGCTCATGATCCAGGTAAACAGACTGGACGGTGTGGCTAGGTTCCTGTGGCCTCGTCCAAGCGCAGGCAGTGTGGGCGGGAAGCTGGCTGCCCAGGCCCTGTAGCCCCAGTTTGGGGCTGGGCGTCCTTCAGGGGCCCTGGGAGAGCTGTGGGAAGGGAGCAGGCCTGTCTCCAGGTGGACCAGGGGCTGCCTCTGCCAGCGGCCGACCCGCCAGACCCTCAGGTCCACAGCCCAGCACCGTCACCAGGGTGAGGCAGGGGTGGGGGAGCTCGTGCGGAGGGCCTGCCCTTGTGGGTCAGGTATAGATCTGAGCCCTGGGCACCTGGCACCCCCATTCTGGGAGGCCTCCCTCCCACCTGCCCACCCAACTGCAGCTCTGCTGCTTCCTGGGATTCACAGCCCATCCTCCACACCACCAGTGTCCTTAGCTTCGTCCCTGAACGGACCCTTCATCTCTCCCCCAGGCCGGGTCAGTGGGACTATTCCCCTCAAGACCCCCAGCCCCCTCCTCCGTCCTGGTCCCAGGGAGCCTGGGCGTGGGCTGCAGCACTATGGGCATGCCCTGAGAACCAGGGGTCGAAGTCCTCAAGCACCCAGCCCTGCACAGGGTGGGGCAGTGGGTCCCTGGGCACCAGGCCTGCCTGCTGGAGGGAGCCTGTGGTTCCTCCCCCAGGGAGCTGGGCTTGTGGGGAGCAGAGACAGACAAGCCTTCGGACCCTACACCCTGGAGAGAGCAGATGCCCATGGCCCACAGTGGACTTTCCCTGCTGGGTGGGTGCAGGGAGGTGAGCAGAGCCTGGAAGGAAGTCCAAGGGTGGCAAAGGTGTGGCAGCAGGAGGGGCCCAGGCTGGCAGCGGGGAGGATAGGGCAGGTGCAGTACAGACTGGGGGCCCTGGCTTGGCTGAACAGCCCCGGCCAGCCCTGGAAGGAGCCAGGACCACCAGTACAGAGATGGAAGGGGCTGTCGGCAAATGGGGGCGGGAAGGGTCTGAGAGCCTACTCTTGGCCCAAGTTCTTTTTAAATTTGCTCTCCAACGCCCACAGGGACGCTGAGCCACATGTGAAGGTTAATTCCCAGTTCTAGAACGTCGTCCCAGCGTGTGCTGTCCTGTCTTGGGCAGGGGGCTCCAGGCTGAGGGACAGAGGAAAGGGAGAAAAACAAAGTGAGCCCTAGTCTGAGGCCCCCAGATGAGGGTTAGAGGAGGGAAGAGAACGGGGGAGAGAATAAGGGAGGCAGTTGGGGGGCTCTCAACTGAGCACGACCCTGCCTGTCCCTCCACTCCTGCTCTGTGGGGGTGGGTCAGGCAGCTGGAGTGGGGGTCCCTGGAGGACAGCCTGAAGTGCAGGGAGCCCAGGTGTGGAGGAGGGCATGAGGGAGGAGCCCGCACTGGGCGTGGAGAGCACGGATGGGAGGTGACTTGCTGGCCAGGGCAGCTGGGCAAGCCAGCCGGGCCTCCCCCTCTGGCGCCTCCGTCCAGCCCAAGTCCCGCCTGGCCGCACCCCCTGACTCACTTCCTTTGCACAGAAGCGGAAACCTACCCAGAGCTTCCTCTCCTCGGATGCTCCCTGGGGACCCACAGGTGCTGCTGCCCCCTCCAGGTCTGAGCGGGCCCAGGAGGCCCCAGGGACACTCTCCCAGGGAGCTTGGCATTTCCTGCTTCCTGAGCCACAGGCCCCAGCGTCTGGTGCAGGCAAGGGGCTGTGGAGCTGGGGGAGACGCTGCTGCAGGTATGGGGGGGTGTTGGGGGCAGGGGCCAAGGCCAGCCCCTGCCATTGGGGGTCCCTTCCCTGCCTGCCTGGGCTCTTCTCTCTGTCCACCTTCCCACACCCCACCAGCCGCTGTCCTGTTAGTATTGGGAGGACCCCAGTTTTGGCGTGGAGGGCTAGGGGAGCGCTGGGAGGCCTGGGCTGAACCAACGGACAGGCCTGGGGCCCATTCTTATAATCCTAAATTTCGGCCAGACACCCCCACAAGTGTTCTTGAGTGTGTAGGGGGCGTCTTTGAACCCCCGGGTGTGCTGCAGCCTCTAATCCCCTCCTGGGGACGCGGTCCCGTGGGAGCTGCGGGTGGGGGCTGGGTCGGGTTTGACCTTTCTTCACCCTAATTGGCGCATGGTCGGACACTGAACTCCGCCTCCAGGAAGCGGGTCGGCCGCTGATAAGCTGCACCCCCTCCCCACGCCACCCCAGCCACTTCCTCAGGGCCCGTGGCCCTTTATCAGAGGAGCTGAGAGATTTGCATTGAGGCCGGCGGAGGAACCGCTTCCCGGTCAGCCGGCGAGGCTGGGGCCAGGCCCTTGCCGGGCAGCCCAGGCTGCACCCCGCGGGGCTCCCGGGGTAAGCTCTCTTGGGGAGGGTTCCAGCCGGCTCCTGGCGGCGGCCGCGGGGTGAGGCCGTGGCGGGAGTCCAGAGACCCTCCTCGTCTTCCTGTTGCAGGGAGGGCGACCTGCATGCGGAGCGCGCGAGCTCCTGCGCCATGGACCACGGCCAGCCCACCCTGGAACCCGCGGCGGAGGCCCCCCGCGCCTCGGGCCCCTCTGTGATCGCGCCCGTGCGCGCCGTGCTCCGCCTGCGCCGCCGGGTGTGCATCCTGCGCCAGCGGCGCCTCCTGCCGCCCAGCGCGGGGCCCGACGCCGGGACTGGGACGCCCAGGCTGGGCTTCAGCTCCGGGGCGTCGCGCGCCAACCTGGACCAGCCACAGTTCTTCACCTTCGATGGCCTGGCGGAGCTGTCCTCGAAGACGCCGCGCAAGAGGCGCCGGCGCAGCCGCGTGGTGCTTTACCCGGAAACCTCACGCAGATGTCGGCCGCGCGTGGAGCGCAGGAGCCGCGCGCAGCGCTGCCTACTGCTGCTCGTGGCCATCGTGGGCTTCCAGGTACTCAACGCCATCGAGAACCTGGACGACAATGAACAGCGCTACGACCTCGACGGGCTGGAGAAGACACTGCAGCGCACCGTGTTTGGGCAGCCAGCTGCCGTGGGGCGCATCGTGGCGCTGATGCGAGACTACCTGGCCACGCACGTGCACAGCCGTCCGCTTCTCCTGGCGCTGCACGGGCCCAGCGGCGTGGGCAAGAGCCACGTGGGCCGCCTGCTGGCACGCCACTTCCGCGCCGTGCTCGAGGACAGCGCGCTCGTGCTGCAGTACCACGCGCGGCACCACTGCCCCGAGCCGCGCGCCCCGCAGGACTGCCGCGAGGAGCTGGCACGGCGCGTGGCCGACGTGGTGGCTCAAGCCGAGGCGGAGGAGAAGACGCCACTCTTGGTGCTGGACGAGGTGGAGCTCATGCCGCGGCCGCTGCTGGACGAGCTGCACAGCTTCCTGCAGCCGCAGCGCTCCCACCACTTCCACAACGCCATCTACGTGCTCCTCAGCGGCGCTGGTGGCGCCGAGATCACGCGCTTCGTGCTGCAGAACGCGTCCCGCGCGCTGCCCCTGCGCGCCGACGCCGCCCGCCGGGCCAGGGCCGCAGCCGCACAGGCCGAGGAGGACCTGCGCGCCAGCTTGCGGGCACTCTTGGCGCGCGAGCACCCGCTGTGGCAGGCCGCGGCCATCGTGCCCTTCCTGCTGCTGGACAAGCGGGACGTGGTCAGCTGCTTCCGCGACGAGATGGCCGGCGAGGGCTTCTTTCCCGAGCAGGCCCGCGCCGAGCGCCTGGCCGCGCAGCTCAGCTACTACCGGGTTGCTGACCGTGAGTTTGCGGTCACTGGCTGCAAGCAGGTGGTGGCCAAGGTGAACCTCTTGTAGCGCAGGCACAGGACTGCGGGCCGGCGGGCGTGAGGGGACGTTTGGGTGGATGGTGGCAGTAGGAGGCCAGTTGAGAACCCTGCAACCCTGCGGCCTTGTCCCAGGCCCCCTGGGTCCCCTAATAAACTCACAGTGGGAGCTACAGAGGCTGGTGGGGGTGGGCCAGCCCTGTGCTCTCCAGTTGCAGTGCCACACCCCCTCAGCCCAGGGTCTGTCCCTGGGGTCCTTTCCTGTCCTTGACTTGGCCACGGTCCTCAGCAGCGGGTCCCAGGCGTGGCCTGGCTGTTGTCTGGCAGCCCGGGGAGTCTGTTCCCAAGGTACGGGGAGGGTCCGGGGTGTGGCATCACACCATGGGGATGTGAACCCCGGCTTTAGGGAGCTTTCCGCAGCTTCCCGCCCACGCGCACTCAGTGCCGGGGTGGGGACTTCACCCCTGCCACCCCGACCCTTTCCTGGCCACTGGCTCTGAAGATGACACCCAGTGGAGTCGCAGCCAACGATGGCGACGGTGACAGTGCTCGGGGTCCTCACCCTTGGCTCCGCCCACCCGGTGCTCTGAGGCTCGCATTGCTAGACTGGAAGCAGAGAGGAGGCCACTCCCCTCCCCCCAGACGCCCACCCTCAGCCTGGCCCCTCCAGGTCGGGCTCACCACATGGTCTGTGCCCCTGGGACCAGGGGGAGGAGCGCAGGCCTACGTGCACCTCCGCTGACAGCGTGGGCCGTCTGGTCACCCCAGTTGCGCGGACTTCCACCCCCGCGCCTCTACAGCCTGTCGTGCCCCAAGTTCTGCCCTGGCTGCGCCCTCGGCACAGAGCGCCCTCCCTGAGCCTGCCCGCCTGGGCGCCCTAGACCTCTCGGGCTCGGAGCACACGCTCTGCCTCCGGGAAGCCCTCCGGGACTCCTCTCGCAGGTGGGCTCGCCGCGCCCACGAAAGCGTTAGTGAAACGTCCCTTGGGCGCTTTTTCCGCCGAGGCTTCCCGGGGGCGGCAGTCGCCTGGGAAGGGTCCTCACCTCCACCCGAAGCCCGGGCGGCCTCAATGCTGCGCCTCGTGGACGAGCCCGGCTCAGCCCCGGGAGCCGCCGAGGGGGTGGCCTCTGCAGACGCGCGGGGGCGGGGCGCTGCGGGCCGGGTCGCCCGCGTCCTCTCCCTGCCACCCCTGCCCCGCCGCCTGCCCCTCGACGGTCCCCGCCGAGGCCTGCCCCGGAGGAGCGCACCGTCCAGGGCGAGGGAAACAGGCGCAACACCCTAGAAGTGGGGTCGGCTTCCCGCCGGCGGTGCAGGCGGGGCTGTGCCCGGGGCGCCCGGTCCCGGGAGCGCACACGCACGTGAGCTGCGCGCACGTGTCCCCCGCCCCATACCTGAACTCGGTCGGACCCCCGCCCTTGGAGACCTGCTCTGCGACCGTGGTCACCTGCACTGGTGTCCCTAGAAGGGCTGGCCGGCTTCCTGAGCTGAGGTCCTGCCGGTCTCCGGGAGGGTCCCGCCTTCACTCCCCCACCCCGCCACCCCCTGTTCTCGCCCTGGGGGTGGTCTGGGGACCCGGGCGAGGTCTGTCCGGTGTAACCCGCCATCCAGGTCGCTGAGAAGTTGGTATCTGTCTGGGCAGATGCAGCACGGAGATCCTGGGCCTAGAATGGAGCGGTGGGGGTGAGGGTTGTCGCATCCTGCCCAGAGAGGCCTGAGGAATCTGGGGCTCTCTGGGGTCTGGGGAAGGAATCTGGATCCCCGGGTGGTACCAAGAAACTTTTGTCCCCTTGGGGTTGGGCAGGGCGGATGGCGAGCTCTTGGGGCCCAGAGCTGCGTTTCAGCCCGGCTCTGTGCACTGTAACCCCTCTTGCTGGGTGCCTGGGGAAGGACACCCCCTTCCCCCCAATATCTGTCCGCTGAACCTGCACTGGGGGTGTCCGGCTCTGCTGCGCGGGGGGCTTTGTGTTGATGCTTGAAGGTTGTGTGTAACGGACCGAGAGAGCTGCCGAGTGGGAGGTGAGTTTGCCAGCGCACCATGAGTGATGTCGGGGTCTCCTCCCCACAAGGACTGTCACATCCCCCTCCCACAGAGCACCTGCCTTGGGTGTGTCCCGCCCAGCCAAGCGTGAGACATTCATTCCCCCGTTCTCTCAACATCACCCACCTGGCGTCTACTTGTATCTGAAGTCTAAACCTGTGGGGAAATTTATCTTTTTATTTATTTCTAAAAATACTACCTTGAGGCCAGTTTTTGTGCTTAGGAAGAATGGGTGCTGAGTGTCGGGGGTGGGGGGGTGGCTGGTTGTGTGCGAGGCCCGTAAGTCACCCTTCTTAATAAATCGTGCTGTTCCAATCTGACAGCCTCCTGTTCATTTTGGGTTTCGTCTGCTTGACCTGTTAATAATCGGGACAGGCCTGTTGAAATCTTGCCATCCAGTGGTAGATCTATCAATTTCTCTCCAAGTCTCTATCTGATAGGCCATCCTAATTTTTTTTAAAAAAATGATAAACTTGTGAAGAGGGAAGTGGTGCTGACCGGGAAGCTGGTGGAAGGGCTGTGGGGTCATGTGAGTTCTGCAGCTCAAACATTCAGGCTTTCCAGGAAATCCATAAATAACTAAAAAATTATTTTCTTTAACTGCCCTAGACAGGTGCTGAGGGTAGACTGCCCAGACTGGGCATGTGGGAAGCTACCAGCTCATCAGATTATCCCAAAAGGTACTAGCTGGTTTCCCCCATAGATGTGAGTAGATCATCTGTGTGTAGTTGTCTCTTACTCTCTGACATCCTCTGTGTGTCATTAGGTAGTGACCGTTTTGATCTCTAGTAATGCCCTTTTCTTAAAGTCTGCTTGTCTGATACTAATATAGCCACTGCAGCTTCTATACCTGAAGCTTCTTTTCAGTTAGTATTTGTTTGGGATATTTGCTAAGTCTTTTTTTAATTTTCCAACTATATCTCTTTTATTTTATTTTTTTTGAGACAGAGTCTCGCTTTGTTGCCCAGGCTAGAGTGAGTGCCGTGGCGTCAGCCTAGCTCACAGCAACCTCAATCTCCTGGGCTCAAGCGATCCTCCTGCCTCAGCCTCCTGAGTAGCTGGGACTACAGGCATGCACCACAATGCCCAGCTAATTTTTTCTATATATTTTTAGTTGTCCAGCTAATTTCTTTCTAGTTTTAGTAGAGACCCAACCCTCATTCCTGATAAAAACTCTCAGCACACAATAGTTTTTCTCAAGCTGGTTAAGAGCTACCAACAGGTCCACGGCTCACACCCCAGTTAATAGTAAAGGACTCAGTGCTCTGCCCTGAGGACTTCTGTTCCGAGTGGTGCCGGGAATCCAGCCAGTGCAACCAGGCAGGAGAAAGAAATAGAAAGCATAAATATTGGAAAGGAAGAAGTGAAGCCATTTTTATCTTTATCTTTATAGAAATGTGATCCTATAGATAGAAAATCCTCAGAAATTCACACAGAAATTACCAGGACTGATAAGCAAGTTCAGCAACGTCACAGGACACAGGATACATATACAGAATTCAATTTTATATGAATTTTACATGAATCTATATGGCAGCTATGAGTAACTTGGAAATAAAAATTCACAAAACAATTCCATTTGCACTAGAATAAAATACTTGGGAATACTTTTAACAAAGAAGTGCAAAGCTTTGCACTGAGAAAGGCATGTCTGTGGATTTGAAGACCTCAATGTTGTTGAGTGAAAGTTCTCCCCAAATTGATTTCTAGAGCCCATGACATTTCTATCAAAACCTGGAAGTCCTTTTTGCCCCCGAAATTGACAAGCTGAGTTTAAAATTAATATAGAGGCCAGGCGCGGTGGCTCACGCCTGTAATCCTAGCTCTCTGGGAGGCCGAGGTGGGCGGATCATTAGAGCTCAGGAGTTCGAGACCAGCCTGAGCAAGAGCCAGACCCGTCTCTACTAAAAATAGAAAAAATTAGCCGGGCATGGTGGCACATGCCTGTAGTCCCAGCTACTCGGGAGGCTGAGGCAGGAGGATCACCTGAGCCCAGGAGTTGGAGGTTGCTGTGAGCTAGGCTGACGCCACGGCACTCACTCTAGCCTAGGCAACAGAGTGAGACTCTGTCTCAAAAAAAAAAAAAAAAGAGTCCAGAAATAAACCCTCACGTTGATTGTCCGCTGGTCTTTGACAAAGGCGTTACAATGGACGGTTTTCTGTGTCAACCTTGTCAA
>VSMD01015732.1:0-62983 GCA_008750895.1 Mirza zaza
ACAGAGTTTCACTTTATTGCCCAGGCTAGAGTGAGTGCCATGGCGTCAGCCTAGCTCACAGCAACCTCAAACTCCTGGGCTCAAGCAATCCTGCTGCCTCAGCCTCCCAAGTAGCTGGGACTACAGGCATGTGCCACCATGCCCGGCTAATTTTTTTTTCTCTATATATTAGTTGGCCAATTAATTTCTTTCTATTTATAGTAGAGATGGGGTCTCGCTCTTGCTCAGACTGGTCTCGAACTCCTGAGCTCAAATGATCCGCCCACCTAGGCCTCCCAGAGAGCTAGGATTACAGGCTTGAGCCACTGCGCCCGGCCTATGGTAAGTTTTAAGATGGTGCAAATGAGAATTGTGATAACACTTTTTTAGTTTTAGAACTCTTAAGAATTCTAAAAAATGTATGTCTTACCTAATTTAGCCCTAACAATTCTATGAATTTGATATGATTTTACCCACTGAATAGGTAAGGAAATTCTGTATGCCTAGTACTGAGGAAGGGAACACACTCTGTGAAAGGTAGAGTTTACTGAGGTATGATTATAGACACTATTTACTGAGCATCTGCTGTGCGCCAGGCATATTTTATATATACACATATATATACATATATAAAATATTAATATGTTCTATTGAGGTCTTACAATGGATATTACTGTTCACAAGTTATGTTGAAGAAACTGAAACTGAGATAGTTTACGAAATTTACTTGAAGACTGAAATCTAGTATGTCTCAAAAATTACCTTTTAGTAGAGGATGGTCTTGTCGATGCTGGTTTGCAATGTGAAAACTGTATTGTATATAAATAGGTTTGGTATCCCCTTGAAGTTTGTTTCAAAGTGCTTATAATTTCATGCCTTTTAGGTACATTTTGTTTTATTCAAGCTTCTGTATGTATAATGACAAAAGTACGATCCAGGTATTTCTGTGTTTCTTCTGGAAATCAGGCTTGAGAGTGAAGGTGGCAGCTGAATGTACCTGTGAATTCAAAGGCCAAGGTATTGACAATGGGTGGAAACATCATGAACCTGGTGGGTCAACCAGATGGTCTCAGGCACGAGGTGAAGGTGCAGGTTTGGTGGGAGGATGGGGGCTTCCACCCTTCCAGTTGTCTCCCCACTGTCTTGCCACGGTTGCCTCACTGAGCTACAAATAACAGAGTGTGAATTATGGGAGTTTTCAAGTTTCCCTGCCCAGCTTTGGCCAACCAAACTACGGACCCTCCAGCACAGCAATGCCCAAGCTTAGGGACATGGCTGACCCAGTTGAAATCCAGAAACAGTATGAAGTTAAAGTTCTGGTGCATCCATAGCTGAGATTTTGTGTCATCAGATACATTTACTATTCAACTCACCGCCAGGTTGTCACATGAGCAGCGGTTTAAGATACTCAATAAAGCCAAGTATAAAGCTTGGTGCTGTCACCAGGTTGATCTGCCTGAATAAATGTGGCTCATGGAAAATGAACTATGGAAAATGATGGCTTTGGTCAAACAGTTTTTCTTTCTTGTTTTACTTACCACCCAGTGAACCAAAAGTGTAAGAGAAAGAACTCTTGGGATAACTTCTCACTGTATGTATGAGAGCCTGAGTGTGAACACAGGTCTATGCTACTGTAATGCCCATGTTCATTTTACATAGCTACACTCTTCTCTAACTACATGAATATGTCAGAACTGAGTTATGACAAGTGAGTAAGTAGATGGGCTGAGAGGCAAAGGATACTGTAAGCAGAAGAAGCAGCACATGTATGACAAGGCCCTGAATTGTTGCTGGAGTGTCAAGATGAGAGAAGTTTGCACAGATCATGTAAGGGAAGGCTTCTCAGAGAAGCATTTGAATGCTTTGAGATATGTAACTCATTATTTGTTCATTTTTGGGGGGTAATTCAATAGTTATTTATTGAGTGCCTTTTGTATGTCAGGTAACATTATAAAGTTAGAATTAGAAATCACTAGAAACCTTTATCAAACTGTCACCTCTTCTTGTATCTAGAATTTACTTTTCTCCTTTAAAATAAACACGTCTATACAATTTTGTCTAGTTAGCAAAACTAGCAGCAAATGTTCCCTTAGCTGGCCTTTGAGTGAAATAAACGATGACTATTTGTAATAAATTAAGAAGCAAGCACAAGGGAAAGTAAAGACAAGCAGAGAGACATTACAGGGTCTTTAGACTGGGGAAGGTCTTGTCTGTCATATGATTCAACCTGTTTACTCTGCTGAATTCCAGAAGTGAATCGACCCTCCCAAGCTCTCTCAGTTACCTGTCTTGGCTCCTTTCATTTTATCCTCCCTACTGGGTCTTCCGTCAATGTCTCATCGTTTTTCACATGGATTATTACAACAGCCTTCTATCATATCTCCCCGCCTCCACACAGCAGCACAGAGAGCATTTAGAAAAGCAATTTCTTTATTTTACTTTGCTCCTCAAAGCCATTCAATGTCTCCACAATGCCTTGGGCTGTGCTTCTCAGACTGTGGCGTGTGCCTGGGTCCCAGACAGTACTCAAAGCCATAGGATAAACATAGTATCACTTTAGAATGCTACTTTTTCTTGATGGCTAGTAATTAAAAACATTATTTTATATTAAAACAATATATTATAGCCAAGATGAAAAATTTGGATGAGTTGAAAGATTTCAAAAAATTCTCTTAGTTGTAAGCAATTGATGCCAGACCTTGGGGAATGCAAATTTATTCTTTTCTTTCATTAGAGATTATTTCCATGGGAAAAGTTTATAATGTTCTGGACCATAGAATAAATTCCAAGTTACATGCCAGTTTCTGCAGGATCTGTTCGTGCCTGACTTGCCACTCTCTTCTCTTTCATGGTTCCCCTGAAACTCGCTTTACTCACCCACCTTCCCATTCCACTTGAAATAATAGCAACTGGAGCCTCTGGGGTTTAGTCAAAAACAAAAACCACTGTAGGTATCTCAAACGGGAATGAATTTTATACAGGAAATTAGAAGATTGCAAAGCTGTTAGAAGAACCAGGAAAACAAAGGCTACGGGAACCACTGCCAGTGTTCAGGAAATGAGGAAGTGCAGCAATGGCAGGAAACTCCGCTAGTGCTCTAGGCTGTCTGCAGCAGCAAAGTGGGCAATTTGCAAGAGGATGTCTGCAAATTGCAGTCATACGAAAAATCTTATGCCTGCCACCTGCCCCAAACCAAAATAATGGCTTTTGCTTCTCTTCTGCCTTTAAAATATTGCACGTATACCTCTAATCCAGAAACTCTTGTGTTATGGGCTGAACTGTGTCCCCCCTAAATTCATATGTTTAGCTCTAACTCCCAGTACTTCAGAATGTGACTGTATTTGGAGATAGAGCCTTTAAAGAGAGATTAAAGTAGAATGAGGTTATGTGGGTGGGCACTAATCCAATCTGACTGGTATTCTTATAAAAAGAGGAGATTAGAATACAGGCACAGAGGGAAGCCATGTGAAGACATGAAGACAAGGTGGCCATCCGCAAGCCCAGGAGAGAGGCTTTAGAAGAAACCAATGCTGCCGACACCTTGATCTTGGATTTCTAGCTTCTAGAACTGTGAGAAAATAAATTTCTATTGTTAAAGCCACCCGATCTCTGGTACTTTGTTATGGCAGCCCTAACAAACTAATACATTCTGGGAATAGGGATTTTGCAGGAGATAGCTGCTAGGCTTCCAATCCCCTAGTTACAAAGGAGAACTTAGAAGGGCAGAAATGGTACTGAATGGCCAAGAGGCAATCCAGGACTGCTGCCCTTTGCTGGACTCATGCTGAGACCCAGTCATGGAGTTAAAGCATGTTGCACATGTTATCTCATTTAATTTAATCCTCATATCATCTACTAATAGTGGGAACCTGGATCTGACCACTGAGGTGGATCTGTTAGTATACTATCTGGTTGCATATGCACTTTCCTCTCTGGTCCACCCAGGGGGCATTTACTGGTACTTCCCCCACTCCCCACCCAACGCCAATCTCCTCCCCCCACAGAACACACCATTTCCTCCTGTATTCTCCTGAATCCATAGCCCATATGGACTTCTTATCCCAGTTCCTGTGCAGATTCTATGCACTTTTTACATCCATGTGTTTGTCATCTTCACTAAACTCTAGGTTTCTAAAGACCAGGGACCACATCTTGTTTTGTTTTGCATTTCTAGAGCCCAATTTAGTGCCTGATGACATGGTTTTTATTCAAGATGTGTTAGAAGAGGGTGGGAGGGGGGATTAGAACTGAGGACTAGACCACCGTGCTTTCACTGCACCAGAGTGCCAGAATCCTGTAAGAACAATGCTAACTAAGCCGGAAAGGACAAGAAAGAAGAATGCTTTTACACACATGCATGATGCACGCACGCGTGACTTTTCTAGCCCTGATGCTAGACCCTTTCCCTTATAGAAATTGGCCAGCAGTGTGATGACTCACTAACCTTCTAAGTAGCCAATCAAGCGTCTCATTTGCTCAGTTGACAGAGAGATAAGAGAGAAGTGCGGTGGGTCAGAGAAGAGGGACCTTAGGGAGCTGAGAGGGAGGCCTCACAAAGCAGATGACATTTGTTTGAGCTTGATCTTAAAGCATGAGCCTGTGTGCTAGGGTGGGTGGTGGGCAATGGATATTCCAGAAAGGGGAACAGCATGGGCCCTGTCAAGAGACTTTGGCTTGTTCAATGAACAGTAAGTAGTTAGGGGTGGGTGTGTGTGTGTATGTGCGTGTGCACGCGGTGGGGGGTGTGGGAGTCTGCTGATAGGAAATGAAAAGCCACAACACATTCTTATGTACAAGTATTTTTTCATATTTCAGATAGTCAGCAAATATTTAGATCTGGGAACTCTTTATAACATCAAAAATTGGAAATGGCCAATGCTAAGAGAATGGATATATAAACTACGATGTATTTCTTCAATACAATATTATATAATAACATAAGCATACAATTCAATATAAGATTACAAAGAAAAGCTTATAATAGCTTTTAAAGAAAAATTTCTTTTGAATAATCCTAAGTGAAACAGCATGATTTGGTGTGATCCTATATACTTAAAAAATAAAATCAAATCTTAAATGGGAAGGAAGGAAATACTGTAGGCAGTGGTTATCTTTGGGTGATTTCCCTCCCTCACCCCTATTGCTTATTTTTTGCTCCTATTTTATTGATAATCAAGATGAATTTATTTTATAATGCACTTTTGAAAAATTCATGTCCTATATTAAAGATTTTTGCTGCCAATTTCTTTCCTGTTCTGTGTTTAAGGGACACTGCACAGAAGAATTTTCTGTGAGCAGAAGAGAAAGGACCACAGTATCACTGGACCACCAAGACAGAGCTTAAGAAAGGAAGCCACAGACTAAGAGGTGTCCAGTCCTTGTTCTTCATTCCAGAGTGAAAGGACGAGTGGCTGCCTTAGAGGCCTTCCCAGAGCAGTCTGGGCTCAGTCAGGACATCCATGGTGTCTAGGAACTAAGAAGGCCAAATCCCACCCCAAGCCAACCCCACCACCAATCCCTTCTACAAACTCCCAGTGGCCTTCTAGACTCATCCGGGATGTTCTCAGCAATAAGTAGTCCTCACATTTGAGCCAGCCCCTCCAGTTTAAGATTTCTACCCAATTCTACTTTCTGCGTAGCCCTGGTTCTGTTATATGGGTTCACCCAGAGCAAGGCTAATTCTCCACATGACAGCCCCCTATTATTCTTTGACCATGTCTAGATTAGGTTTCATGAGACCAGACATTAATGTCTGTTTTGCTGTATCCTCAGCACATGTTACAGTGCCACACACAGAGGAAGCACCTGGCAAATGTAGAATGAATGAACAATAAAGGAATGAATACATGAATGTGCTCCTTAAGTATTCTCTTCTCCAGGCCCGATATCCCCAGTTCCTTCAATAATTCCTCTTGGATGTGTTCCTGGACCCCTCACCTCTTGATTTTGAATATCATTTAGGTTGTCACTGTTCTTATAAAAATGTGAGCTCAGGAGTCTGCACAATAGTTCTGGCATGGGGAGGATGGTGCACCATTTGTGGAGCCATAACTCCTCGTTTTTAGAACAATTTATTTTTATAATGCAACTCAAGATCTTAATTGCTATTGACAAAGTCACTAAGGTTCAAAAAAGATGGACTACATTTTTAGGGTTTGGGGCCACTGTTACCAACTCCAGCAGGACTGTGGCCCCTCTTTTGACCATTCCAGGTATTGCTCAATGTAGTGGACAAGGCACAGGATGAGTAGTCAGAAGACCTGGGCTGTGAGCACTGGGATGGTGGTAGTAGCTAACACAGAGTAAGTACTAGGCTCACTCTGGGCCATGCATTGTGCTACGTGTCTTGCAAATATATTCCCATTTAATTCTTGTTGCAAATGTAGATACTGTTTTTATCCATGTTTTATAAATTGGGAAATTGAAGTTTAAAGAGCCTAAGCAACTCACCTAAGCTTGTCTCTATCATTTAATTGTGAAGGAATCTCCATCTGGTCACTCAAACTCCTGGGACCTTATTGTCTTTATCTGTCAAATGAAGATAATAATAATACCTGCTTTGGAGAGTTGTTACTGGGGAGATCTATTAAAAGAATGCAGTGAAAGTAACCGTTAAAACTTATAAACTTGCAATACATTATTATAAAGGTTCTTATTTTATAGGACACAGTCTGGAGACATAGACCTCAATTTCCTCTCCTGGTCTGCCCATTCCAGATTGCTGTCAGTCGACGTAACAAATGTTTTCTTCCTTTCTCTAATCCTGGACTTTTTTTTGATAGATTAAGAGTAATTGCTCCCAAATGGATACATGAAAGCCCAATTTCTGCCTAGCATACATCAAACCATTCATAAATATGCATTTCTATTTTATTTATTATTCTTCATTAAATCTATTTCAAGGGAAAACAAACAAATCCACTCTTTCCAATATTAAATTATCTCAGTGCCAAAGGTGGCTGCCTGCACCACTCTTCCAGCAGAGGGCACTGTTTCTCTATAAAGCAGGTGGTCCTTAGCTTTCAACATGGGATCCTCAAGAGTTTTGGAGAGGGGCTCATTTTCACAGGGACCCCCAAAATAAATGCATAACAAAGTCCCAGGAATTAATAATGAGGATTATGCCATTTGGGTTGATTTCCTTTTCAGTTAGAACAGAAATGCCAATGTTTGCCTTCTACAATATGAGGTCAGATATCCCCTCGTTTAGAAATCACAGAATGCAAGAGTTAGGGCCTTATAGACCATTTAGCCCACAGATCAAACAGCAGCAGCTGTTTGATTCAGTCCACATTCATGTTTTGTTTGTTTTGCACAAGTTTATTACTATCATTAACTAACATGTTAACCAGGAGATTGCACACAAAATAGAGATACTTTAGAGTTTCTTTAAAAACAAACCAGATGCTCTCACAATGCTGAGCCCACACACCTCTACGGTGACAACGGGCAGGAATTCAGTAAGTTGCCACCCTTTCGGACAGGACCTGTGCTTGCTAGTTCCCCACAGTCCCCAGCCTGCCCCATTAGTGTACGTCAGCTGCCAGGACCTAAGAGCACTGGAGCTAATGACTTATAGATTCCGGACCAACATCTTCATGTTACAGATGAGGAAACTGGAGGCCAGAAATAGAAAGGACTTTGCTCAAGGTCACACCACAAGTGAGGCGCTGAGTCCAGGCTAGATCCCAGCCTCCCAGTTCACTGGGTCATGTCCGTTCCTGCCCCTGGGGTTTCTCAGAAATGAGGATTGGTCCTGACTGCTGCCCAGGCCCCAGTCAGGAAGCTTCAGTCCTTTCCCCTCTCTCCCAGGAGGCCCATGTTCCCAGGCAGGTGGGAGGGGATGTGGGGAGAGGTCCCAGACAGAGAGAAAGGCTGGGGGAGGCTTTCAGGGACAGAAAGAGAGAGGAGGGGAGGGAGGGGTGAGGAGAGGAGGCCTTCTGCTCGTCCTTCAACACTCCTGCCCTCCAAGGCCCAGTTTTGCTTCTCAGTCTCCTGATTTCTTTGCCTGACAACAGGACTTGGAGAGCATGGAGTCAGACTTAGTTTCTTACCATTTCTGTCATTTCCTCTGTAATATGGGAACATTATTACTTTGTGGAGATTGTTTGAAAATGTTCTGTTCTATGAGCAAAGCATCTGTGATTCATTCAATTACTGACTGCCTACTAGACGTCATGTCAGGGGCACAGCTATGCCTGGAACATGGGAGTCTTCAGTAAATGGTAGCAGTTAATGGGGAGAAGAAGGAGACAGGCTCCTTGTTACCCTGTTGTCTCTATGCCTTTGGCCTCCACCCTTCTACCTTGCAACAGCTCTCCTCCTAAACCAGTAGTTCTTACCTTGGCTGCACATTGAAATATCCTGGGGAGCTCTTAAATATCTTAATGCCCAGGCTGCGCCCCAGATCAAGTAAATCAGAATTTCTAGGGGTGAGATCTGGACATCAGTGCTGTTTAAAGTAACCCACATGGGCAGCATAGGAGAGAACCACTGCCCTAAATCCTCTCCACATTCTGCCATGGCCCCAAGCCTGTTCCTTACCTATAAACCACCTTGGCTACACACTTCCTTTGCTGCAGCCCCACCCCTGCCCTTGGACTCCGGACATATTAATTAATCTAAGCCTCAGCTTTCTCATCAGGAGAAGAGGGGTAGAGAGGAGACAGTTGCTAACCTACCAGCATCGATTACCTCCTTTTTCTTTCTAAGCAAAAGGCAGATTTTGGAGGCCAACTACCTCCAGCAGTTGGCTCAAGGGTTATTCAATGAATCCCATTTTGCCAGTGATCGGTTTGGGAATAAGACTGTTTACTCAACTCTGTTATGTAAAACGTGAGGGGGGCCCTCTAGGAAGAGTTTTCTGGCTCCTGAGAAAGAACAAGAACATTTTGTGGTGTCTTGATTTGACTGTGGAACTGCTGCCGCCATCTTGTGCCCAGCCTGAGGAGGAAGGCAACACGGGCATAACATTTAAAGAAGAATGTTGGCTCACTGGAGTTTTTAGAAGAGTTAAGTCACAAGGATATGAGTAGAGGAGAACTAACGGAGTCCCTATCATGTTCCAAACCCTCTATTAAGCCCAGTATAATATATGACAGTTCACGTAATTTTGACAACTGTGGTCTGGCTTTATAAAGTGATCAGCCTACTGAATTAGACTCTGTTGATTTTAATTTTTGCTTCAACATTTAGGCAAATGCTTTTATCTCTTTAAACCTCAGTTTTGTCATCTATGAAATAGGAATTATAGACACTATATATCATGGGGTTGTTAGAAGAAGTAAATAAAATAAGGGATGTGAATAATGTAGTGCTGTCATTAGGACTCAAAAACCAGGTGTTACATATTTTTATCAACTCTGTAAGGCAGGTTATTAGTACTATTGTTATTGTACTTTTACATATGAATAAAATGAGAATTGCAAAACTCAAGTGACTTTGCCTAAGAGCTCACAGTGTGTAAGTGGAGGAGCTGAGATTTAAACTCAAGAATTCTCACTTGGAATCTACTGCTCGTGCTTTTCCTCTCTCACTCTTGCCGTATTCACTTGAAGAAATCCCAACAGTCTCCTGCAGCAAGTGGTGGATTGAGAGTTCCTCCACAAATACAGGTTTGCAAGCAAACCAGGAGAAAAGGAGAAGCTGGGTCTGAGGCATGAGTATGACTCAGTAGCTGTGAAAGGCAAGGAACCCCTTTCAGCAAGACGTATGTTAGGCTTGAAAATAACAGAAGACACTCATAGGACCCACCATAGACTCTCAAGGTTCAAAGAACCTTTAGAGATTGTATAACCCGACCCTATCCCATGCTGAAATTCCTACTTGCTTACTTGCCTATCCCTTGAGATGGGGGCTTTCAACTTTCCAGTGTGAGGCAGTTCTGGTTGTTGACAAGTTCTACCATTTGTTGAGATGACATTTGCCACCCTTGCACTTCTATCCATTGGTTCTAACTGAAGCCTCCAGAGGAAGAGAGAACAACATGGTAGGCAGCCCTTTGGAAGCATGGCGTTGATACCACCTGTGCATCTTCTCCTTCTCACCTCCAAGCTCCTGCCTCCCTCAGCTTTGTGAACTGATCCTCAAATAATACAGTCTCTTCCACCTACACACTGTGAGAGCTTAGGCAAGTTCACTTGGGTTTTGCAATTCTCATTCTATTCCAGTTCCACCACCATCCTGAGCTCACTTTTGATATGGAGAGACAGAAATGGAATCAACACTTATGGAAGGATTTTCTAACAATTTTTGGAGCAGTTCCGCAATGGATCAAGGGATCAGTTTGAAACATTATTGTTATGTATTAATTATACCTAAAAAAAACCCCAACAGTTGTGGGGGAAAAACTATCACCTACAGTGGTCAGCATCTGTTGTTTTTGTTTGTCCAACATACATTTCATTTCCTTTGGGACTAAGATTAAAACTCACTTGGGAGAACAAACAAGGTAAGTCTTTGGATGTCATCTGGCTAAGACAGTTAGCAAGGTTCCCTACTCTCCCCTAGCCATGAGCAGAACCATGGCCCTCCTTGGGCTGACCCTATCTAACCTTCTTAATTGGGTGGGAATCAGGGTGCGTGGTTTGAGCTCACTGGCTGTCACAGGGTGCCTGGATCAGCCGGTGCGTAGTTCCCTCGGGACCCTGGAGCACTCGCTTCCTCTTCCTGTCTTTCTAAGCTTGGCTTTCAGCTTTCCTTTTGAACTTGTGAATTTCCTCATATTTTCCCAACAAACTTCCTTTTTGGTATATGCTTGTCAGATATAATTTCTGTTGCTTGTAGCTAAAACTCTTGATTTATTTGGTAACAAAATAAAGAACAAATAACATTATGGAGTATTAATAAAACGGACTCAAAACACACATAAACAGAAAAATAAATATAGAATTTACTTTACTCTGTTATTACATTTATTGCGTGTTATATTTATTTTGTGTTATATACATATGATGAATATTTTTAATAGTGTTTCTAAAAATTAAGTTTTTATTATGAAATAGCATGTGCTCATTCCAGAAAATTTGGAAAATACAGAAAGCGATATATTACATATATAAAATTATTACTTGAGTGCCAAGAGTCTGAGTCTATGCCTAGGGCAGAATTTATGCCACACCACACTAGCCTGGCTTCTTGGTTACCTTTTGGTCTGTTTTTATTTCATTGGGAATTTGGGCCAGTGCTTATTTTCACAGCCAAGTTAATTAATGAGAAAATCCTCAGACTTTCCATTTATCACGTCCAAACACCCACTTTTGATGAGTCAGTTGCCATTTGAACAATATAGGATAATTTTCAAATTCATTAAAACAAGACAACAATACAGCCTATTTCTTACTCAAGTTATCTCCAAGGGACTCTGACTTCATTAATCTTTGGACCACCACTCTTGAACATTAAGGACAAGGGGGAAAGGACATTAATCATGTTTCTCCAGGGGAGGAGAGACAGGCCTCTGCGTGAATGAGTGGTTTGTCAGTCATAGACAAGTGCTGGGGTAATTGGGACTATGTATCCTGCTTGGAGTCTTTCTGAAAAAAATTATTTTTTTTGCCACTAGACAATCAAGTCATCATATGCATATATTTATTGGATTCCTATTATATGCTATGAGTACTTAGGGGAATTGGAAATATGAACAACTATGGGTTCTATCTTCTATTCCCTTATAGTTCTATTCCCTTATAGTTATAGTGGTGAGGAAAGGCAGATCTGTTAGGAAATAAAGAAGTACAGAGACGATATTGTGTTGTTTATTAAGTATAAAGCAGCTGCTGTTTTTTTTCTGAACACAGTATAAAATCAAGGTTGTTGGCTTTTGTACTTTTTTTTCTGCTTCTGCAAAGACGTGTATTTATCTGCCATACACAAGGCATTTTAACACATATCTCCTCTTTTGATGCTCACACTACCCAGCCAAGGAGGTGCTCTCATTTCCATCCTATTTGTGAGGGTGTGGAGGTCATGTAGCAGTAAGTCCCCTCCCTTCTTTCTTCGCATGCTCTTCCTGGTTTTTCTTGTGCACTACTATGGCCTTATCACCACTGTGTTCAGCTGCCCTATACCTCTCTCTCAGCCCAGCCTTCTCTCCCTCTGCTGAACTTGAGAGTCATAACCAAGCAACAGTAGACAATTCCACCTAGATTTCCTGCAGGCTTGTGAAACTCAATATGCCTTAGACCAAAGCCATCTTGTTTCTTCCTCTAAGCCTGTTGCTCTTGTATAGTTTCAAATAGTGCCCTCCACTGACATCCTAGCCACGATCCTGAGAACCAGCCTGGATGCCTCCCTTTTCAGTAGACTCCCCTCCTATTCAATCAGCCATCATTTCTGCTTCCTCCGTGTGCCTCAAAACTGTCCCCTTCTCTCCTTCTCCCTGCCCAGACTCTCACCTTTTATCTGCTATTTACTCCATTAGCCTTTCTCTTCTCCAATATCCACTCCTCTCCAATCCACCCTCCATGCTACAGCCAAAGGGATCCTCTATAAATGCAAATATGATTATTCTATTCACCTGGTTTAACATTCAATGGCTCCCCAGTGCCCTGGGTATAAAAACCAAACTTTTATCCATGACATATAAAGTTCTTTGGGATCTTTTTTCAGTCTACCTCTCACATTTTTGCTTTTTCTTTATTTTTTTTTCTGCCTGGAAGTTTTTCATTTCTTTCATCACCTATCAAACTCCCATTCATCTGTCAAGATCCAGCTCAGGTGCCATCTCCCATAGGAAGCCTTCCCTAACCTCCAACATGGGAAAAATCTTGGGAGGGATGAGAACGAGCGCAGGGATTTATTTCCCTGATATCAGCTTTGTATGGTCACCCTGGTTTGGCTGTGACCCTCAACTGTCAGTCACGCTTCCTCTTAATGGTGATCTTCTCGACACAACTGTTTTCTTCCAGGTTCCTGGAGTCGACCCCTTCCCCTATGCTTTCGAATCTAGGGGTGGTAACAGCGCCCCTGCTGGTAGCCCTGTGTTCCTGCATAGCCCTGTGGGTCCTCTACATCCCAACCACATCCTTGTAAACACTCCCTTTATAATAAACTCGTTTTGAATTATCCTAATTTGGGTGTCCCATCTGTTTCCTATCAGGACTCTGATCCACCAATATTTTGCACATAGAACCACATTTTCCTCTGTTACCACTTCAAAGCTACATTATCTTCATTTCTGATTGATCTTGCATTGACCTTAGTTTGTAACTTTTTAGCTTAAAGGTGGGAGCAAAACAGTTTTTCTATCCTATTTGCCAAGAGAGTGAAAAAACTATAAAAATCCACTGCTTTTATTTTCAGGACATAGATCTTATCACAATAATCATAAAAAGCTATTTACAGGTCTATCTCTCCAATAGACTGTGTGCACCTCGAGGGCAGAAACTGGGTCTTCTTCACCCCAAAGCCCAGCCCTCTGCCTGGAATACAGTATACACTCAGTAAATATTCAAGTAATGAACAAATCACTAGTTATCTTTAAAAAACACTTATAGAATAAATGAATGAATATACAGATGGGGAAAGAGTTGATGCTCCAAATCTGAAAGTCTTAGGGTACGTGGTTATTAACAAGTGAGCCCCTTTTTTCTTTTGTCCCCATGCCAGGGACACTGAAGTGTTATTTTGGCAGAATTGGGAATTTTCTGAAAGGAGTTGAAAATATCTTTCCTGCCCAAAGCGCCTTAGTAACGCATCCTTGGAGGATGAACCCGGCTGAAGCAGAACCACTAGCCAAGCTGTCATCTCATCTTCTCTTTCACCCCCCTTCTCTCCCCCTTCAAATTTGACAACTCTGTAGGAAACCAATTTGCTGTTAATCACAAGGGAGTTTTATTTACTCTGTTGAAAGAATTGAAAAGCAGTCATTTTTATTAGTGCCACAGCTGGTTCTTCCATCATGGAAGAAATACAATTATGCGTCTTCCTATGGCTGAATACAGACAGCTACAACCTCATTATTCATTCTGGTAGGAAGCAGGCCTTTATAATGAGCAGGGGAAAAAATCCACCGAACTCTCATTTGTAAAGGGAACAAATCTTAGTTCCTGGAACGACATCGCCACTGTCACCATGGAAAAGAAGGCTTTTTATTTTTTTGGTTACATAATAGTGTGCGTTAGCTTTAGAGGCAGAACCAAAGGCAGTCATTATGGTGTAGTGGAAAGAGGTTAGGCATTGGCATCAGGCCAGCCTGGGTTCAAACCCTGGCCCTGTTTTTTATCAGCTGTGGGTAGGGGCACATTAGTTCTTCTAAGTCTCCATTTTCTTATTTGCAAATTGGAATTAGTAATATACCAGCTTTTCCGGGTGGCAGCAAAGATTAGAAATTAAATTCCTACATGTGGCATCTAGCGCCCATGGTAACATGATCTGCCCCTGCCTACCTCTCTCTCCAGCTTCTCTCCCACTCTCGAAGCTGCCATTGCTGCCACAGCCATATTAACCTACTGACAGGTCCCTAGAACTTGACGTACTGCCCCATGCTCCCCTGACTTTACACATGTTGTCCCCTCTGCCTGAGTCACATTGTCTCCCCATTTTCCTTGTTCATCTGGAAAAGTTCTTTTCTTAAAGGTGACAATTTCTCTGCAAAGCTGTCCCCTTGGCTCCTCTCCTAGACAAGCACTGACACCCCCTCTGTTTCCATCACCATTTGGACATACCTGCTACAGGGAGTGGCCACACATTGCAATGGCCTTGTCTGCTTACATGTCTGTCCCAAGCATCAGTCTGTAAGCTCCTCAAAGAGTGAGCTCTGTGTGCCTTACTCCTGTATGCCCAGTGTTGACACAGTACCAGGCAGAATTGGTGGTGAACAAATGATTTACTGAATAGATGAATGAGTGAAGACTTAGGTAAAGCATCTATTGCTCTGTGTGGATGCAGCAGGCACTATTGATTGGTTAAACCATTCATTCTCAATCCTTGCCTGGCCAGCTTCCACCAAAGAGGCACCCCAGCTGTTAGGGAGATGGAGAGTCCTATGAGTTTCGGCCAGTGAGTCATTGGAGGAAGTTTTGGCCAATGAGTCATTGGAGGAAGTCTATTGAGGGGGCACTTGTGTTTCTGTTATTGGTCCTCAGATATCCTAACTGAATCTTGGTTCAGAATATTCAACTCTAAAGGTTGATCTACTTTGATCCAGCCTCATCCATGGATACAATGAGCACAGTACGGCCTTTGGAAGCAGACAAATGAGAGTCTGATTTAATCTCTATCCTTTCATTTCCCACTACAGGAGGAGATATGGAATGATGGTTAAGAATATTGACCTGGGAGCCGGACTGCCCAGGCTCAAGTGCTGGCTCCATTTTGAAGTTGTTTGACCTTGGGCAAATGACCCAGTCTTCTAGTGTCTCTGTTGCTTCATCTGTAAAATCAGAATAGTAATAGTACCTGTCTCATGGGGTTAAATAGGCTAATGAATATAAAGTACTCAGAACAGAGTCTGACACATAGGTAGGGCTGTATTAGTGTCACCGTTAATTTTGTTAATAATACTAGTTGTGTAACCAGACACAATTTCCTCTGCTCCTTGAGTTTTGGTTTGCATATCTAAAAAATGGAGGTTAGAAGTGCCTACCTTGTAGGATTGTGGTGAGGATGTCAACACATGTATGTGGAGTGTCGGGGATAGCACTGGCATGAGGCCACAACTGTGCAAAGAGGGAAGAAACACTGTGACAAACCTTGGGACCTGCTATGTCTGAGAAAGTCTGGACAGACTATGCTCTCACTTCGCTCCTGGTGTACCTCCCTCATCTTCTGCCATGACTGAAGACAAGTCCCTCCTCCTGGGCAAAGCCAATTGCTCCCCCTGGGCTCTGGACCTCTTCTCTCCTGCCTTCTCAGGGGTCTTGTTCTATTGATTCGGCTCCTGTTCCTTCAGCCTTTTCTTCTCTACTTGCTCCTCCCCAAAGCATTCAAACAGGCTCCCATCTCTTCCACCTTAGAACAAACACCAGCTCTGAAAAAAAAAAATCACCTTCAATCCCGACTCTTTCCCAGTCCCATTCTTTCTCTCTCAATCTTTTCATAGCCAAACTCCTTGCAGTGTTTGTCTACACAACCTGTCTCTACTTCCTCACCTCCCACTCATTCCTCCTGATGGTGCAGCCTTTAAAAGATGCTTGAATGCTTGGAGTCTGGAAAAAGCAAGGTAAAAAAGGGAAGGGTTGCTTTCATCCTGAGAAGGGGGCTAACAGAGAAGGGACAGTGGGGAGGCCATAGAGTACCCAAATGGAGACATTCCAGTGAACCAAGAATGGGGTTGCCCTGGCTCGAGCTGGCCTTCCTTGCCAGATGTGCAATCCAGGCTCATGGCACACTGGGCAAAACCTACGGTTCTCTAGTTCCTGGCACACACGTGCATGCAGATCCCTCCCAAATTGTGAGCCCTTTCCTCTGGCAGCACCATCAGTAAGTCCAGCCAGAGCCAATCCCTCTGTGTCCTCCCAACTGATAGCCTTTCTTGTGAAAAGGAGGGGCCCATGGCTTCTGCGAGGTCCAAGCAATGCTCAAAGAAAAGGTTGAGATGGGAAAACACATATGCATATGCAAAGTTTTAATTTTTTCCTGTGTTTTCCCTTTCTCCTGTTTGTAACTGTCCATAATGAGAAGCGGCAGGGGGCAGATGCTGTCAACCTCATTCTGATGTTGTTCACCTGGGAAATCACCTAGGAACATCTGAAATGCCATACCCAATAGCCCCAAAAGATTGCAGGTGGTATTTGTGAAGCAGACACTACAAAGCTCTGCCACATCCAAGAGCTCATTTGATTTTCTTAACAGATATATGAAATAAGGGCCCTTGCCAACCCCATTTACAGATGATGAGACTGAGGCTCAAAGAGAAGCAAGGTCAGCAGCATCTACCATTTGCAGGGCCTGCCACGTGCCAGGCACTGACCTGGCTGAGCACTTGAAGACAATCCTCAGAGCCACAGCATTGTAAACAGGTGTTATTGCCCCCTTTTACAGAGCACAGGATGTGGTAGCAGACAAGGCTGGCTCTGCTACTTACTAATTAGATGGGTGACCGTCTTAAGTTGTCTGGGCTTCAGTTTGCCATCTATAAACTATCAGGGCTAGGTTCAATGGGCTGAAAGGTTCATTCCAACTGAACTCTCTTTGACCTAATCATTGCTAAGCATCGCCTCGCAACTCCCAACCTTTAGTGTCAGCTCTAGATGTTGGAGTAACAGAGAACAAGTTATTTCAGTTTTAGGAGTGGAAATAAAGTAGGTGGAGAAAGAATTGGGTGGTCTGCAACAGCCATTCTGTTCCCTTCTCTCTAGGTTGTTCTTAGTGGGCCTTTTAGAAAACTCTCCAGATTCTTCTAAATTAAAGCTGGAGATATTGGAATCAGATAGAAGACCCAGATCCAGTATTGGTTGTAGCCTTTACTGGTCATGTGACCTTGAAAAGTTTATCAACATTTCTTAGCCTCAGTTGGCCCATCGGTAAAAGTAGGCAAGTGTTGTTGAGAAGATTAAACAGGGAAGCGTGTGTAAAACTGCCTGACACATAGTAGGTGCTCAATAAATAGTAGTGATCATTCCTTGTTTTTTAAAAAATTTGCTTAATCCATTACACGATAAAGTGACCCATGGAAGACCCTCAGAAATATTCACAGGTTTCAAACTGGGGATTTGTAAGTACTGCCAAGTATCTACCCCTCCTTGCTACACACTTGTGCTCCTGTTAAAATATACTACTCTGCTCGAGAGTGTCCAGTCTTCTGTTGTGTTGCACAATTGCCCAAGCAGGCCTGGTGAAGGTAGGTGGAATCAGGGTGTGTTTTCAGCAACAAGTGAGCAGAGGAGCTGAGCGGGTGGTTCTGAGCATGAGGCCCGGGGAGTGACAGCAGAGGGGGAGTGATGCCGGAACGATAATATTAGAGTACACAGAATAATTCACAGCTGCCAGGTCACGCAACCTGAGAGCGGCTTCAGAACAGTCAACTCTTCCACGGGGTTGCTAAGAGACGGGGGAGGTGGGGAGGTATTCATCCCGCTAATGAAAGGGAGGGGAGAAACAGGAACAGAAATGAACTTTAGATTTTGGAAATGATTTCACGGACTCCTGTTCTCCGAACGCTAGTGACTTGGAAGACGTTCCCCCCATGTGTCGAGTCCCTACTCTGTGCCACACATGGTTCTAGACCCTGGGGAGACAGCAATGGACCATGTCCCTGCCCTCATGGAGCTTCTGTTGGATTCATTTGATAGCTGAGGGGACTGATTGGGGCCCTGAGAGGGCAGGAACCTGACTACGATCGCAAGGCGGCCTAGTGGCAAAGGCGATCTTTGTATCTGGGCCCCCTAAATCCTAGATCAGGACTTTTTCTATTTGCTACATTTTACAAAAGAGATTCATCTGCAGCAGACTTTAATGTTAGCTGAGACTTAAGGACCTCAGCTCGATAAAGAAAGGTCCTTACTCTGGAGATTTCTGGAAATGAGTCCAAAAAATGATGTTTCTTTAATTTCAAGTGCGCCACTGAGAAGTTTTGTATTTACTCAGAGCTCTTGTCTTGCATATTATACCAGTTGGATGAGACTGTGGAGTATGAATGGAGGTGGTAGGACCAAACCAGGGGGAAGATGTGGGTATCTTATAAGTGCTGAGGTCTAGAGATCTGGGCCCAGAACCAGTTTCTCCCCTTCCTACCTGTGACTTTCGCTTCTCTTGGGCCCCAGCTTCCTACCTGTGCAATGAGAGATTGGATTAGAATGATCTCAGCACTCTTCTCCGGCTCTAAATTCTGTGATAAGTAACCCAATAATAATACTATGCAGCAAAAAGGGCCCAAAGGACCAAAGATATAATTCCAGAAAGTAGCCATGGTTCAAAGATGAAAGCTCGAGCATCAATCACCGCTTCTTCTGGCAGGGTGCCGCTGTCACAGGTGTCCCATTGTGCCTCCCAAGCAGCTGTTTCGGTATCTGTACCCCCTGGAGTGCCTGTGCTCCTGGAGGGCAGGCACTGTGTCCTTCCTACTCAGTGCCATGCGGCTGGTTTTGGAGGCCTTTCTTCCCCACCACAAACTACCTAGACTACTCCGATGGCAGGGATGGTGCTCTACTTACCCCTCTGCCCTCGGGCCTGTCACTGAGTAGTCAGTAGATGTCTACAGAGTGAAGGAACCAATGGATAACGGCTGAATGAGAAAACTGCACTTTTATCAGGCCCCTGATAAATTCGTCAAAGTGATCCCAGAATTGAACACTGAGGCTAGGCTGCTTATTAGTGATGTGCTCAAGATCACACAGTTGGAAAGCGGCAAAGCTAGGCCTACTGCCCTCTCTCCTTTTCTCTCTTTTATCAAAATCCAACAAGGGTGTTTGGCTCCAAGTGTTAAACACAGGTGACTTTCCAAAAAAATTTTCTCAGAATAAAATGAATTTGGAAATAGTTAAGACCACATGACATGGCCTTCAAGCCTGAAGATGTGGCTTCAAATCCTTTGGGGCCATGGACTATTGGTGTGATCCATGGCAAAGTTACCTCCCTGAAGTTCAGTTTCCTCGTGTGTAAAGTGGAAGGGATACCAACTCCACCACCTCCCTGGCAGGCTGTCTCTGCAAGGTCATTTGAAGGCTTACGGTTAACCTAAATCAGAGGTAGGATGAGGGTTTCTAACACACTGAGTCTCTCATTGTCCTGCTTGATGTGTTGCTTCACAGCAATAGATTCTTTTCCTTCTTAATTTCTTCTGAAATGCCACTGTTGGCTGAGATAATAAAAAGCCTTCTGTATGCACAGTGTGCATTCTCCACCAGACCTGCTGGTGTGTATTTTCCGGCCTGCCGAAGTAGCCCAGGCCCACTCGTTGCACACATCAGTTTGTGCTGGCGCGTGCTTTGCCCTTTCTGAGCTAAGGCTGCGTCCTTGTGGCTCTTCAAAACAGGAGTGCTGCCAGCACCACAGACCTTTCTAGGCACTGGCATGGGCTTCAGCCAACAGAGCCTGCACAGAGATGCACGGAAAAGGCTTCCGGTGTGAGCTTGCTGTGAGTCACAGACAACCGTGGATACACTGGATAGGGAGCTGGCAGATGCCATTAGCATATGCCCCTTAGAAACTCCGGTTGTTTTGTGGCCTGGAGAGAAGCCCAGAGTTATAGGGCCTGAGGGGCAGCACCTCTGCTGTCTGCAGAGGAAGCTGTAGCCCCGTGAGCTTCACCACGTGCACAGTGGCTGCATACAGACCTGAATGCCCCTCTCATTACTCACCGGAAGTGAGCTTTGAACATTTCACACAGGAAGATGACTCGTTCCTCTAATAAGATCCAGAAAGCCTTTCCAAGGAAATGGTTTGAAGCGTTTAAATATTCTAATTCTTAGTCTGCTTTTCCTCTGTCCAATCCCTCAGCTTGAATGGGAGGCATTATCTGCAAATTGATCCAGTTGTAGCATCCCTTGAACACCTTGGTGGCTTTTTTATTTGTACTTAGGCCAGTTAAAACACTTCACCCACAACTCCGCTTCCTTTATGTCTCTGCAGCACTGCTGTAGAGAGGACAGGTTTGTCACGGCAATGGGAAATAACACAATGAACATGTTGCTTTTACAATTGGAAAGGCATACATGTAATAAAATAGAACAGCTGACATTTATCATGGGTCAGGCTTGAGCACAGGCATTATGGGTCTCCAGCATACATAAATGAGTGCGAGGATGAAACTGGGTGAAGACAAGATGGGGACCAACTGATCCCACTCAGGTCAGTTTAGGAGCAGGACAGTGTAAGAGATCCGACATAGCAATGAAGGGAATGGGTTAATCTGGGTTCTTATTCTCAAAGGAAGATGTATCTGAAGTGGGAACTCCTGCTTGTATTCTCTGGAACCAAGCAAGTATCTGTCACCTTTGGGGAAGATATGTCCATCTACAGCAAGTGTCCACCAGCAAGAACAGACTCTGGAACTCAGACCCCAGGGAAAGGGTCTAAGAAGAGTTAGCCATGGATCCAGGCCACCCACCAATGGGCTGTGGACAACAGCAGGCTCTGGGCTGAGGGAAGGGACACTTAGGAAGAAACCAGTCTTATGGGATTGGGGAAGGCAGCATGGTGTCATGGGGAGAGCATGACTTAGGACTTGGAGAGACATAGATTTTTTTTTTTTTTTTGAGACAGAGTTTCACTTTATTGCCCAGGCTAGAGTGAGTGCCGTGGCGTCAGCCTAGCTCACAGCAACCTCAAACTCCTGGGCTCAAGCAATCCTGCTGCCTCAGCCTCCCAAGTAGCTGGGACTATAGGCATGCGCCAACATGCCCGGCTAATTTTTTCTATATATATTTTAGTTGGCCAATTAATTTCTTTCTGTTTATAGTAGAGATGAGGTCTCGCTCTTGCTCAGGCTGGTCTCGAACTCCTGAGCTCAAACGATCCGCCCACCTCGGCCTCCCAAAGAGCTAGGATTACAGGCTTGAGCCACCGCGCCCGGCCGAGACATAGATTTTAATCCCAGTTTTGGTCCCTACTAGGTATGTGGTTGTGGGTAGGTCATTTTACTTCTTGGGGCCCATCTGCAAAATAATTCCTAGAGAAGCTGCAGAGTATCACAGTCAGATAAACTTGAGTTAGAAACCCTGGTCCATCATATATGAGCTATAAATTGCTTAACTTCTCTACTTACCTCCTAGAAGACTTAGTTTCCTTATCTGTAAAAGGAGGGTGAGAGTCCTTATCTCATAGATCTGGTGTGAGGATTAATTGGAGCAATGCTAATGAAATACTTAGCATAAGGCTCAGAACACAGAATGCACTTCACAATGGAAGGTATTAGTTGGTCCTGGGATGTTGGGTCCTGCTCTGGTTGGCAGTGAGGGCCCGGGGAACATGTATTTGGGGTATGGCGGCAGTTTAGGGGACACCCTAAAATTTCCCATAGTTGTCCAGTCAGCACGATCTTGGTATCATGCACGAGGCTGTGCACCGTTTGGTCCTGGTTAAGTTCCCGGATTCCAGGGCTGAGAATGTCTTCAAAGCCTCTAAATGGATGGGCTGGGGAGATGAAAGAGGCAACCTTGAGGTGAACTTTACTGGCTGGGCTCGCCTCTAGGACTGGGGTCTGCAAACTGGGGAAGGCAGGGCTGAGGCTGACAGCCTTACAGGTCAGAGAGCGTCTTCCCAAACATGGTTTCACTGAAGCTGATTCCGACAGGGCACATCACCAACATTCTCCCTGAATGAGGAAACAGAGGTTCCCTTAGTGGGAGTCAATGCTGGTACAGGGTCCTGAACTTGGGCGGGACTGCAAAGCCAGGCCCCACCCATGCCACTGCAAGGCTGTGGTGCCCGCGTCCAAGCCAGTAGCCAGCGAGGACTTGCTCTATGCCCAGCACTCTGGAGGGGCTGGCAGTGCCAGCCTGTTCCTGCCCTTATATATTGTCATAATAGTCACTATCTATTGAGCAGTAGCTATGAGTGCTAACTGCTTTATATATGTGATCTTATTTTTTCCTACAGAAAAACATTATAAACAGGATTTATGGTGTTCATTTTATAGATGAGGAAAGGAAGGTTTAGCAAGGTTGGCCAAGGATATACAGCTAGAGGAAGAGCTGGGATTTAAGTCCCTTTGGCAGCACCCTTCTCATGCTTGATGTCATTTCATTTTCCTTCCTGCTATGGTCTATTACTCAGTGAGCTTAATCCTAATTATATAGAACCAATTATGAATTGTGCACAATAGGATTCTGGTATGAATTTCCCATCCTTCTTCCACTAAGCAACTGATGAAACCCCTAGTGGTTAGATGTGACTAATGGAATTGTTCCTGTTCTATTCTGATCTGAATTTCTACTTTGATATGAATAATTACATAAAAACACTAATGACCATTCTAGACACTGGGTTAACTGTGCCCCTCCTAAATGCTTCTGTGGCTGAGACTTCTTCTCTTGTTCTTTTCCTCCTTTTCCTTTGGAACAGTTGTTTATGTTCCTTGCCAATTTTTCTATTGAGTTATAAGAATACTTTATACATTAAGAAAATTGGTACTATTTATTTGTTATATATGTTAGAAATATTTTCCCCCTGTTGGTCAATGGTCTATTGACTGCATATATGATATTTTTGGGTGGGTCATATGATACTTTTTAATTATTTTTTAGGAAAGCCTTCTTACTCCAAAAGAAAAAGTCAACTATTTATGTATCTAAATCTTATGGGTCTTTCACTTTACTTTCTATTCTCTTTCATTGAATTGTCTGTTTAAAATTTCTCAATTTCAAATTGTTGCAATATTTATAGCTTTATAATTTGAGTTAATATATGTGCTTTTTCAGCTTTTCTCTGATTTCTCTTGTATGTTTATTTTTTCATTTATTTAAAAGTTATACAAATGATATAGCTTTGTTGTAGAAAAAAGAGAAATAATAGATAAGTATAAAAAATAAAAAATGAATAAAAATAATCCCATCCAAATGTTACTGATATTAATATTCTTGGAGTACCTCATTCCAATCTTTTCCTATATGCAAACACACACACACATGCACCATTTTTCTAACAAAACTCAGATCATGCTATACCAGCAAATATCCTATCTGAAATCTGTATGCCCATTGCCTAATGATTATACCCACTGCTTAATATACTATGTTTATTTAACTGTTATTTAATTGTTGACTATGCAAGTTATTTCTAATTATTCACCCAAGTTATTTATGCTTATATCTGTCTGGGTGTGAATGAATCCTTTGCACATTCCTTGTAGCAAGTTGATCAACATCTGGTCTGCATTATTCTTTAACACCTTGGTGCTGGGTTTGTGATATCCACATTAGCTTACTGATGTCTACTGACCAATGTCAAAGACTCCTTCCTTCTCAAAAGTGCTATTTAGACTTGCTCCCAATATAAGGCAGACTATCTCACTGTGGAGGAAGTTGCCATTGTGGTTAAGAGCACGAGCTTTGGAATCAGATAGAACTGTGTGGATTGGGCCTAAACTCTGAGTCTGTTTTCTCATCTGTAAAATGTGGACACCAATACCTCTTCATAGGGTTATGGTGAGGGCTAAATGTGGTTATACCTGTAAAGGTCTCAGCCTTACGCCCAGCACATAGTAAGATGTTCAATAAATGATAACTAAACACACATTCTGCCCCTCTCTCTACTCAACCACAGCTGCCTTCTCTCACCTTACAGACTTTGCTGCTTGACGATCTGAGCGTGGGGCTGCTGAAAACCGAGTCATGTTTTAGGAAGCCCCCTTGTCCCAGGACTAAGGGCATTTGCATCACCTGAGACTCTCAGAATCTGCAGACTCTCAGGCCCTGTAAGCCAGACCTATTCAATCAGAATCTGCATTTTCAAAAGATTCCTAGATGATTTTTATGCACAGTAGAGTTGGAGAAGTTATTGGTCTAGGGGTATTCGGGGAGCTGGTGGTGGTTGTGTGTGGAGGATGGGAGTCTGGAAGCAGATGATATTTCTAGTCTGAAATTCTCTTTAGCATTTGCATTCTTTTTGTCTCAAATCCATCACTTAGCAGCAATATGCCCTTCGCAAAACTCCCAGGTCTTTACCAGCATGGTTGAGTAGGAGACGGTCCATCTTCAGAGTCAGACAGACCTGGGCTTCAATCCCAGCTTTGTTAGCTGGAGAACAAATCATTTCAACTTTCTGAGCCCAGTTTCCTCACCTGTAAAATGTGGATGCTACTCCTTTCTTGAGGTGTCATTAAGAAGAGAACCAGTGAGAAAGTATTTAAGGAGTCTGGTGCATCATAGGGGTACAAGGAGTGGTTTGACTCCAAAGACCTGAGTTTGGATCTCAGCTCCATGACTCCCATGGCCAGTTACTTTCTTTCCTGGGACTCAAGTTTTATCATCTGTAAGAAGGGCATGTAGACCAAATCACTCTTGAGGTCTCTCCCTCCTTTAAAACTTGATAACTCAAAGGCATATTTCAGTACAAATATTACAATTCTAATGGTAACTCATGGTAAGAGTTGAGAGGTCATCCACTTGCCAAATTATCAAGCCAAATCATGTCTCTCCATCAGGAGACATGAAAAGAAGTTTGCATTTTTCTATGTGCTAATGAATGTTTTCAACTTGGTAGAAAAAAGAAGCTCAGGGAAAATGTTGACAGTTATTAAATAGAGTTTCCATATAATAAGGGCATATACCAAGGTGATGTATGGTGAGTACTGAGAATTTCAAAGCTGGATTTTGAATGGGGACACATATCTGGCACTAGAAGTTCTCTGATTTGAATCAGAAAGCTGTCAATACCATCTGGACCTCCAAATCCTGGTGGGGGAAAGGAAACAAAAACATAGCTTCTCACAATGGAGTCTTAATTAGTGATAGATAATTAATTAATTTAAAGTAACTGAAAATGTCCTAAGTAATCCTTTTTGAAGGGAATGTAGACTCGGGAATGTCTCCTGAAATACACTCAAACTCACAGTGCGTACTCCTGAAAGAGAGGAAGCTAATTCAAGCATTATTTATCATCCATTTGTGCATTCATTCATTCATTCAGTAAGTCTTAACTGAGCACCTACTATGAGATAGACATTATGCCAAATGTTGGAGGGTGGAAGGTCAGAGTAGGAATAAAGATAAATTAGATGATTACAGTGTGATTTCAGAGATGAGAAAAATACCTAAATAACTAATGCAAGATGAAAGGTGTCATCAGAGAAGGAAGGATGAAAGGCTTTAAACATTTAGGGGACAGGGAGATTATTTCTGGAGACTGGTACACATTAGACATGGCTTCCTAGCTTATGTAATATCTAATTTGGGCTTTGAATGTTTGCATTTTATCTACTGATTCAACAAATGTTTGCTAGGAACCAGTTAACCATGATGCCGCATAGAAGATGCATTCAGAGGTGGCTAGTTATGAGGAAGCTGTTTGCCAATTGCTAATTTCCTATGGTTTGCTCTTCCTCTCCTTCCTTTTATACCCCCAGTTTGAGGAAGTTAAACTTGCAGATCACTTGGGGGATTGTCAAAGAGTGGCTTCTGCTAGATATTGGTTTCCCCAAGCCAGGCAAACCTGCATTCATTCAGCATACATTTATCAAGTCTGGACCATGTGCCAGACATTATGGTAGGAGCTGGAGATACAAAGATGAGGCCAGGCACTGTCTCGTGCAACTTGCAGTCCCGTTGGAGATTCAAGCAGTGTCAGTGATTTCACAAACACAGACAGAAATGTAACTCTGATGAGTGCCGCAAAGGGAAGAAGGCCCTTGTTGCTGAGGGGACTTATAAGGGGAGTTGGCCATGTCAGGGGGATCAGCAAAGGCTTCACTGAGATGTGATGCTCGACCCTTGACATACTCCAAGGACCACTGTTCTAGGTAGAGGCAGGAGCATGTGCATAGGCTACTCGCCAGGGAAGCTAGAGGAGCTTGAAAGAAGACAGATGAAAGGAAGACGATGCAAAATGAAGCTGGAAGAGCAGGAAGGGGCCTGATGGTACAGGAGGCCCACTCAAACAATTTTGTCTTTATCCTCAGTCATGAGAAGCCACTGAAAATTTTAAGCTGGGAAAAAAAAGAGATGGTCCTATTTACATTTTGCAAAGATCTTCCAATCTGCTGTCAGTGTTAAATTATTAATAGTTGAGTTCCTATGCCTTCTGGCTGCAGTAAGGGGAATGAATATAAGGCAGGACAGAATAAAGGAGGGGAGGCTAGTTAGGAAGCTAGTGTTGAATTCAGGAGAAAGATGATATTCTTTTGACTAGGTGATGCTGGGAAGCAACGGACAATCCAAGAGATAAATAGGAGCTAAATTAATAATACAAAGGGCTGAACATGGGAGGTAAAGGGAAGAAAATATAAGAAGAGGTCAAACATATCTTCTAGGTTTGTCTCTGGTATGTATAATTGGATGGATGGAGTGCCATTCACCAAAATGAATCACGAGTTGGCTTTGCGATCCATGTACAGTTGTGTGAGTTGTGCACTATACCAGGCATCTGGCTAAGTAGCAAAGGTAGAAACTGAAAGTCAACCCATGCTCTGCTTGCCAAGCCACCTGTCCTGAGAAGGGGCCATGTCTACCTAGGTTGGAGGAGCACCTTCTTATAATTTGCAAAAAGGAGCCACCCATTTGGTTAGGTAAAAACAGTTACACCTTTTAGCGGGCATTGCATTGCAAGTATGCAGGCCGGCCCAGATAGGGCGCTACAAGTGGCAGGCGGTGGGGGTGGGGGTGGGGGTGGCTGGAGGTGGTAAGGCCAGGACCAAGGTACCTGGATGGCAGAGGCAGGGGCTGGAGAAGGTGATGAGAAAACGAGAGTTCAGCAAACACCAGGCTCAGTTTATTTCTCCAGCAGTGGCTGTCTCTGGCCTTTCCTGGACTCCTGACCCACAGGGAGGGATACTGCCTGTGGCTCACCCTTCCTGTTATTTTGGTTCTTTTGTTGGATGCCTCTGCTACAAATAGACATGGAAACTCAGACGTTCAGGGAGCAGAAGCACTTTAGAAACCACCTAGCTCTATTCTCGCATTATATGGATGAGAACACTGAGGTCCAGGGAAATGAAATGCTTTGTCCCCAAGTCGCCACGCTGGGACAAGATCCTTAGTTGCCTGACTACCCACACCACACTGGTCTTTCCTCTAGTAAGAAACTGACTGAGCTTTCACTGGCAATGAGGCACACCCAAAAGATCACAGGCATTGGGTTAGATTCACCTGAGTTTGGATCCCTGCTTGTCATTCTTTGCTGTGTGATCTTGGGCAAGTTACTTAATCTCTCTGAGCTTCACTTTCCCTACCTATAAGATGGAGATAAAAACACTCACATTGAAGGGTGACTCTAGGGATAAATGTAAAGCTTCTGGGACAGTGTCTGATAGTCACGAGCCGTCACTCACCCCGATCACACCTCCATTTAGGTTGCCTTCACTAGCCCCTGTCTCTCCCCTACCCTCGCTCTGTGCCTGAGAGCTTGACAGTGATTCTGCAGAAAATTTATTTCTTTGAAAGTTCTTTGTGCAGCACAACATAAATTCAGCATATCAAATAGACACAATATTAAGAAATGGCTCTACATTTCCCCCTCACCTTTCACGTAAGAGTCCAATCCCTAAGATGCAAATGGCGATTGAACCCTCGCCCCCCAAATCAGCCCTCTATGTTCCCCCCACAATGATGCTGCACAGATCTCAGGAAGCTTCATGTGAAAATAATACCTAGGAAACAGAGGCAAAAGAAACTAGAGAGGTTTCTACAGAAAGCACAATATAAAAGCCAGTTTTGAAGATGATGGGGGCTCAAAAAAAAAAAAAAAGAAAAGAAAAAGAAAAGAAAAGCCATCACAGAAAGGGTTTTGTTTTTTTCTTTCAAAATGATTTTTTGATGGCACATAGTTACTTTCATTTGTTCCCTGACTTTGAGAGGCTGACAAATAGCAGCCTTATTTTGAATGTCTATTGTTACTCCTGAGGTTTTATGTAGAGTAGAAAAGATTGTTTTGAATGTTTCTCATGGACAAGTGGAAGCTGTACTCTCGCTACAAATGATTCATCTGGGAGAAATGATATATAAACAAGACTGCCTGCTTGGAAAGTGGGCGGGAGGGTGCGTTTTTTCAGAAGGGTTTTTCACCCTCCCCTGGCAGCTAATGATAAAAGCTAGCACTCAAAATAGCAGGGGTGTTATGGAATGGAGGCTTCAGAAAGTTTTTGACTCTTACATCTCATAGTCAATATCAAACAAAATATTCCTTACATTTCTGACTAAAGCCAGTTACTTTCTCATGGTGATGATGTATCAATAGGTTGATTCAGTCATAGGCCTTGTCCTCTCAGTGTGGTGTGGCAGAAGAGCTTGGGCCCTGAAAGCTGACCCAGCTGAACATCTGGGGAAAGCCAGGTGCCCGGGGTACAAAATTTAAGGAGGCACCTACCCTCAGAGTCGTGTAAGTGCAGGCTTATCACTTGCACAACTATGAAAGCTGGGGATTCCTTAAATTTTGCATTCTGGGTGCCCTTCTTGCCTCACCCTAGTCTGGGCCCTGGAACTGAGTTAGACTCAGGGCTCCATCACTCATAGGTGGTGTAACCTTAGGGAATCAGTTAGAATTAGGCTTGGCTATAACTGAAAAATCCCAAATAAGAGTGGCTTATTTCTCTATTACATAAAAATCTACAGTAATACAGGACAGGGCTGGTATAAAGTCCTTGTTCCATAAAGTCACCAGATCCTGGGCTCCTTCCAGCGCACTGTTCTGCCATCCCTAGGGTTTTGCCTTCATGATCCGAAATGGCAGCATCCGTGATCTATGATGGAGACATCCATGTTCCAGGCAGCAGGATGCAGGAAAGTGCATGAAACATGTGAATATATTTATGATTTTAAAAACATCAATAAAATTATAATTACAGAAATAAATGCAAATCTGATTTCAAAAACCCAAACTATATATGGGCATGTGTGTGTGTGTATATATATAGATTGTTAAATCACTTGTAATTGTTATTTCTGTCAATCCACTTCAAATTCTCAGCTTGAGCAAATTTGGGGATTGAACCAGAGTCTTGACCTCTACAACTGAAAGGGTTTCAGAAGGAAGCATGCTCACAGATTCTTGTGAAATGTTCATTAAGCCACAGGTCTGAAAATGGGAAAATTATCTACCAGAGTGGTAGACATCTGTAGTATTTGCTTGCCCAGCCTTCACTTCCCATTCTGGTAGGCACACCTCAAGTTTGCTCTGGGGAACTATCAAGTTCCTTTGCTTACAGACTTGGTGGAAATTGTCAGTTGGGCTGTGTATGGGGAGAAGTAGAAATGTAATTAAAGTCAGGACAACAGCTTCCCTCTCTCCCAAGAATTGGTCTCTTAACCACTCCGGAACTGTACTCACTGGCCACGAAAACTTGCCCACAGCCAGCACCCATAGTCCACATGATAGTCTGTGCTGTGCATTGACGACAATCCGTTTTGCTCTTGTGTGATAAGGAAAGCTTTAAAGCACTGAAAGCCTGTTTAACTTTACAGGCAGCTTTACTTGTGATGTAAATCAGAATAGGTAACATATACATATATGTTTTCATTACGTTATTTTTAAATGTTCACAATTTTATTTTGATAAATGAAAAATTAGAAAAGTCATATTACGGCTATTGGCTAAAGTCAACGCTTGGCTGTGCGCCTTCATATCATGGCTGTCGGCTAAAGTCGCTGTGTGTGTTCATCTGTTGCTGTCGACTATAGTTGATGCTTGTACCGAAGTGGTTAAGTAAAGACAAAAAGCACATAAATAGGACCGGGGAGACTTGGGGTTCAGACAAAGTCCCTGAACTGCTCTGGGCCCTGTCCCGTCTGAAGTCTGACTCTTCAGCTTTTTCTTTATCTCTTATTTGTGATGCCCCATATCCTTTCAGTAAACCTCTTCTATTTCAGTTAGCTAGAGTCTGTTTTTGTTGCGGGCAACCAGGAACCCTAGTTGAGAGAAATCGTTATTCATTTCTCTACTGAAGGAGTTGAAATCATATAGGTTGGTCTCCTCCCTTATTAATTCTACTTGTTTTTTTTCTCTAGCACTTCCCAGATGAGGCCACTAATGACTCCACCCACAGGCTTAGCCCTGCTTTGTTTCTGAGCCAACTCTAAAGCAAGATATGAAGAATCTTGGGCTTCTATTGGGTAGATCTTAGAATTAAGTCATCCCTCTCATATCTGGGTTTTAATGACTAACAGGCCTGGTTTTGTCCTCCAGAGTGAGTTGTGTGCAGGACACCAGAGAAGTCCCAGGGGCCAGGTTGAGGAACTACCTAGAAGGCACCATTCCAAGAAGGGAAGAGGCCAAAGCATCATGTAGATGTCACAAAATAAGAGGACTTGCCTATCTTATTGCCTGCCGTATCCTTGGTACTAAAGGCTCTGTCTGGCTCATGGGAAGTACTCGGGAAGTATGCTGAAACAAAGAACGAAAAAGCAGTAGCAGCAAGAAGGACTGAGATTTGTGGTGGTAGAAACCAAGTGAAGAGGTGAGGTGCTACTGCAGAGATGGAAAGAGAGGTCAGTGAGTAGGAAAGGGGAGTATGTGAAGTCCAGAGAGAAGAGAGGTTGGCTTCTTGAAGGTGCCAGCCACCGCAGGCATGGGGATGATTTCTGGCCGTCCACGATCTTCTCTTCTGTTCTCTTCTTTGCTAATTGCATCTCTTAACCAGAATCAACCCCAGGAAGACCTATTCTGCCACATTCTGCCTCTTTGCCCTCCTCTTCTCCATGATGGTTTGGCCCTGCCCACCAGAATAACACTCTGCCTTGGGCCTTCTTGGGTGCTGTTTCCCCCATCCTAATCCTGTCCCCATCTCCAACCCAGGGCCTAGGGCTCTCATTCTCTGCTCTGCTCTTCCAAGTTCTCCTAAAACCAGAGACTTGCTCCATTTTCCTGACAGTTTCCTGAAGTGCTACCACCAAAGTCTGACTCCCTAAATGATGACTTGGTTAATAAAAACAATAATGACAATATCTAACATGTATTGGGCACTTACAAAGGTTAGGTCCTGGGCAGTGCTCTCTACTGTTGTAGAGTGCTCACCACAAACCCATGAATAGAATATCACTATTTTGGCATGGACCGCTGATTAGTTGCCTACTCAGCGTTCATTCTCCCATTCAAAAATGTTAAAGACTACATTTCCCAGCCTTCCTTGCAACTAAGAGTAGCCAAAGAATATAAATGCAAGTTGTTTGGCGAGCTTTTGAGAATGCTCTTTAATGCTGGCAGGGTGCTTTTTATTGCCTTGGAATTTTGGCTGGAATGTGGACATGATAGCTGGAGGGTACCTTGTAACCACAAGAGACTTTAGGATGGAAGCCACATGCAAAGAATGGTGGAGCAGGAACAAAGGAGAGCCTATGCTCGCTGACTGTGGAGCTGCCACACTGCCTTCCTACAGACACATTTTACAACAGGGGAAATAAATCTCTAACTCTTTAAAGCCACTAAAAGAGTTATTTGGCTGTTCTATTTTATCCAACAGAATCTAATCCTGATTGAGCTAATTATTACCCAGTGGGGCAGATATATTTTGTGCTCCCCACATTTCCCAGTCTCCCTCGTAGTTGAGTTGGGCCATATGTTTCATTCTGACCAATGGGCTCCAAGCAGAAATGACATAAATTGCTTCTGTGCTGAGGCTCTTAAGAGCCAGTGTTCCTTCTCCAGCTGTCTCTTCCCTGCCACAGTAAGATGGGAAGCCATATGATGAGATGGTAGTGTCACAAGGTAGAAGAAAATGAGATCCTTAAGTCACTGGGTGTAGAAGGACTCCATCGACCTACCTTTGGGTGAGACTTTGGGTGAGTGAGAAATTAACTTTGTTTTTCTAAGTTATTGAGGTTTCAGAAAGTATTTGTTACCACAGCACAGATTAACCCATTCTGACTAATATACTCCATTCTATAGATGAAGAGATTGAGTCTCTCAGCATTTAAGTAACTTGCCCCAGTTAAAGGACTACCAAGTGACCAAGACTATCTGACTCACAATAGCCAAGCTAAGGTCTCCACCTCTTCCTTAGATGCCTTGGCCACCACTTGGCATTCCTGATCCTGCTGGCTCTCCCCACCATTTGCTTCCGCCCAGGTCCTTCCCTCCTTTCTCTCTGCATTTCTCTTTGGCATGCATAGACGAGAATGCCATATGCCCAAGCCTTAAGCTATGACACCAAAATCACAGAATTGCTTCTAATGTTGTAATTCTGTCTTGGAATTTATTTTGAGTCTTGGCTGGTTGAGTTGGCCATTACTGAAAATGGCTGCTCAGCATCTGGCTCCTATTTTGGTCTTTGGCTTAAATAAAAAAAAAATTCAAAATTCATTTTCATCACTGGGTTTGTAGTATTTCCTCTTTTCTTTGCTGAAGAAAAAATGTGAGATACGGCCATAATTTTGAATCTGAATCATTCATCTCGGTGGATTGGAACAACTTGGTCATAAGAAGGACTCGTGTAGTCAACAGATGTTATTATATTTGGGGGCTGTGACACACACTGGGGGTGCAAAGAGAACTTTATGACATAGCCCTGGCTTTAAAGCAATACCCAATCTAATGACCTGCATAAATAAACAAAATGCAAAATTGTGTGATAAGCCCATAGAGAATTAATATGCAAACACACGGTGGTGACACAAACGAGAAGGTTGTTTTCCTTACCTAGACTGATCCTGACTGCCACATGAATACGTTTTAGTGATATGATTGCAAGAGTTACTGAAGATTGAGTGTTGGGCAAAGTGTTTTCCAAAAATCAACACTTCCTTCCTCCTTTACAACTATCACATCTATTCCATGGATGAGTAAGCCGTTGTTCCCTGAAGGGAAGAGACTTGTCCAAAGTCACCTAAGATTTTAACTCACTCTGTCCAGCTCCAGAACTTCAAATCTCCTCCAGCATACTTAGGTACCCCTGGCAATGCAGAAGGGTTTAGATGGATTTATTCCAACAACGCAAGCCTCCCTTTTCTCATTATCCAGTGAGTTCCCAGAGTCAAGCCCTCGCAGCTCCATCACAGCTTGGGCTTCTTGGAAATTCGGTGCTAGTTCTCAAGGCCTCCCTACCTGCTGAGCCTTATTCTTCATTCCTGAAATCAGAGCTGTCCTGTAAACAGCGTCTGGCGCTTGCTTCCTGGCCTCCGGCTGGTGGAGCAAGGACATTTCCAACGCATATGCTTCCCCACTCTGCAAAAAAAACTGTTTATACTTAGTCAGTCCCCTCCGAAGGCAAGGCGGATGACGCCCATTCTTTAGTCCCCGCCGGATTCGGCGTCTGGGCTTTTAATTACTTAGCTTTTGGACCCCGAGAAGCTGGGAACGCGGAGCCTGCCCTCTGGCGCCACCTACCGACACTGCTTCAGCTCCACGCGGAGGAGTTGTGATGTATTCAGTAATCCAGTTGATGAACGTGAATCCTGCCTCTTCATTAGCAAATATTTTTTTTTTCTTTCACGAACTAGAGGGTGACCAATTAGTAAAGAGATTATATAGCAGATATATTACTTTAAAGAGACCAGTCTCCTGTCTCTCTCTCCCTTCTCCCCCCCCCCACCATTCCTTCATCTTTAATTCCTTCTTCCTTCTAAAAATATTTATTTTGTTATTGTATAGAGATCAGGGCATGGGGCACACAGCTGCACACCTGAGCAAACAGAGGGGCTGACTGATTTGCTGGTGTAATGAAAAACATTAGTTTTGAGCTCATTACTGTGATTCCACAATGGCCACCAAATCCCACTTAAGACCCACGGAGGAAGTCTTCAAAGGGTGCCTGTTCCAGGTCTGTGCCTGGCCAGGGTGCCCCCTTCCCGAGTCTTTCCACAGGAATAAGCTACGTTTGGAGACCCAGACCTGTCAGATCAAAAGCAGGCCTGGCCTCCAGACCTTGAAACAAGTCAAAACAGTGAACCTTACTCATCCATTTTCAAAATACGATCTGTTCTCTTTACAAAATTCAGCAAAGCCTCTCAGATGGGCGCTGGCTGCTGTGTTTGATATATTAGGGAGAGTCCTGACTCCTTCCAGGTTTCTGACAGTCTGTTTTAAATCCGAGTGGCTCAGTGGGGGATGGTTTTTAGTTATATTGTTTCATTTGAAATGGAATTTAAAACAGCAGGGGCAGAAAGCCCAGATATGGATGGGAGAGAAAAATAAAAAGGCCCCTGGAGTTCCCCATTCACCTTCCATGTTAAGGAAAAGGAATTGGCATTCCTTGTAAACCTACTGTGTCAAGGCAGCACTCAGGGAGTGTGACAATGCCGGGCTGCTAGAATTGTACAACATTTTTAATGTTTTTGGTTTTCTTCTTCAGAGTTGGTTTGATGTAGTGATGCAGAGCTTGACCTTAAAGTGGAACCCTGCTCTTGTCTCGTGCAGCCATGGGGCCTGAGCCACTTTCTGTAATCTCTCTGTGTCTCGGTTTCCTCACCTGGGCACAGGCCTGTGATAGCTACCTGTTAGGGCCGTTGTGAGGTTTAAACAAGGTAACGCAGAAGGCACTTACCATGGGTCACAAGAGCTTCATAAACAGCTAATGCCATGCTCGGTCCTCTGTAGCCTGGAACTGGAGTTTCTGCCTTAAAGACAAAGGGATGTGACCTTCAGAAAAAGCCTGGGTTTTCTTTGCTCACCGTCATTGTCATCTAGTCTCTGATATTGTTGAAGACTTGAGGGTTTGGGCACTATATTCGGAGACGGCATATCAAACTGCACACCATCTGGAACCACCTGCCCCTATGGCCTCGCTCCCCCCTCGCCCCCCTCACCCCCCTGAGGGAACCATACGTTCTAGCCACACTGGTCTTCTCGCTGCTTTTAACACATGCTCTTGCCAAAGACAAGAATGCTCTCCCCACCCACCCCCATATGTCTGACTAATTCCTTCAGGTCTCAGCTTAAAGGTCACTTCCTTGGGGAGGCCTTCCCGAATGGCCAGGCTGAGTCAAGCTCCTCCTTACCGTCCCCCCCTCCACAAATGCTCTGGTTGTGCCTTCACCATCTCTGCAGTGATGCTGCTTACATGTTTTCTTTGCAGCACTTTGCAAGTGCTGGGCTTGATGAAGTCATTGTAATACTCTGCTTAATGTCTCTTCCTTACCTGACAATGAGAGGGCAGAAAGTCCATGCATTTTGTACATGAATCATCGCTGTTTGAATGATGGGCCCTCTGAGTCCTGCTTTCCTTAGCCCCCAAATCCCCTCCTACTGGAACCCCATCTCCCCATTTTACTGTCAAACTCTCATCCCTTTTAAGTTCAAATTCCAAATCACCTCCTCAGTGAAGCCATTGCTGAACTTTCGTAGGTGGGTACTTGTTCCCAAGGTACAATGCATTTATCTCCATCACAGAAGTTAATATACTGAATGTCCCCAGCTCTTGATAGAAGCATTGATGCCTTATATGCCTTCTCACCTCCAGTGTACAGTGGGTTCCTGGCACAGAGGAGTCATTCAATAAACGTGGGATGGATGAGAGAATGATGATAACTCAATCCCATATTAGTATCCTAAAATGGGAAGATTTTAAGACTATTTGTACTACTGCTCACCATATCTTCTCCTAGAAATGTCTTGAGCCATACAGCAGATACTCATCAACTTTTCTTGGTATTTTATACTAGCAACACTCAATTTATTATCCACTTCTTGTGTTTATAATTAGTTCTAATTACTAGGAATTTTCAGAGATCTTTTTCAGATCCTGGTTCTTGAATGTAAAGGTCTTTGATTCACTATGAGGAAAATAAAAGAACATTTCATAGTACATTGGATTCTCCTCCTCAGAATTCAGTTATGATAACAGTCTATCTTCCACTTTTATTGCTTTAACAATTGAAGTGAGGAAATACTAATACAAATACTGATACTGATGCAGTTAATGAGCAGGTGAATGGAGGAAACCCACACTGGAAGTATGTGTACTTGGTGGGTTTTTTGACATGTCAAAATCTTGTCCAGAGAATCTTCAATTCTCTGCTTTAAGCAGCCTAAATGAATCTGTCCTCCCACCCTCCTTCCCTCCCTCCCTCCCTCCCTCCCTTCCTTCCTTCCTTCCTTCCTTCCTTCCTTCCTTCCTTCCTTCCTTCCTTCCTTCCTTCCTTCCTTCCTTCTCTCCTTTCTTTCTGTAAACATTGTAACAGCAACTAATATTAATAAATAATATTTTTTACAGAATATTTTTACATATGTTATATCATTTAAAACACTCCTCCTGGGCATTTCCATCCAGAGAAGTATGTTCTTGTTATACCTGGAGCCCCCAACACATTAAAAGAGACCAAAGAGTAAATCATGAATTGTGACCCAATTTTAGATAGGCAGTAGATACCCCTGGTCTGATACTAATAACAACAACAATCAGAAAATGGGTGGATTCTGGTAGCTGACGATCTGTCTGACCCCCGGCATCTACTCCCTCCTAGATCTTGATTTTCCTTTGAAGATCTCCTCTTCCCTCACACTCTATGTGTGGTTTGATGAGACTCCACAACCCGGGCTTCAGAGGTGGGTGCTTGACCTACGCTTAAGCCAATCAGGATTTCCCACTCCAGCCTTCAGTCATGGTGATTGGTTCAGGGATGGATTGAGAGCCAATCAAACCAATGAAACACAGTTCTGGGAGGATGTAAGAAACTGCTGTCACCATCTTACTTATCTTGTGGACAGAGAGCTGGGAGCTGCTGGACACTACCACATGGAGACCGAGGATGAAGCCAACTCTTCCCGTAGCAAGCTGAGTGATAGAAATCAAAGCCTGATGATACCATTTGAACCCTGTACATAGCCAGGTCTACAGCTACCTCTTCCAGTGGCTTTTCAGTCATATGTTTTGATAAAATTCCTTTTAGCTTAAACCGAGTTTTCCATCACTTGCAACCATAGAATTCTGACTGATACATTTGTGATTTGCCAACACCAGGCTAAGTCGTTGTACACATATTAGCTTATTTAATCTTTACAAGAACCCAGTGGGAGGAGATATTATTATCTCCATTTCATAGTTAATGAAGCTGAGGCTTAGAAGAGCTAAATATCTCTCCATCCACAGCTAGGAACTGATATTAGAATTCAGGTCTTAGCTACTGTACTCTTTCCTAGGCATAGGAGAACATGGCTGGAGAGTGGTGGCATGTTCCTTTCTCAGGATTCCATATCCTTTCAGGCACTTTATCCATTTCTCTCCCTTCCCTCCCTTTCCAACACTCCTACCCCATTCCTTCAATTTGCCATCCTTTTGTCCTCTCCCCTCCCCACCCTATACCTTGACTTTAAGACTCCAAGGAGATAAATACTAGCTCCTCCACTCAAGCAAGCTCAGGAAGCTAAGGTCTAGTTGTTCCCTTGCTCAAGGCAGAGGGCTGGCTGAGATGACCCCTGCATGGCCCTTCTGGATGCCTTACTGTGCAAGCCATGGCCTTGGCCTGGGTGCTGCTGATTATTTCTTCCTTTCTTGGCACAGAGTTACTCCCAGAGGCTTCTTTGACAGCACCCAGGCTGATAGGCACCCTGCGTGGATAAGGCATTTTACTGCCTGGGCATTTGTGTGCAGCTGGCTCTGTTTGAAATCCTGCCTCTTTCTGACTTCACTTCCTGAATGTGCTGACAGGCCTCTGAGCCAAGCCAAACAGGTTCACAATGCCGTGCCTGCAGAGTATTCCCCTGCGAGTGCAGCTGGGGAAACAAAACTTTTCTCCAGCCCGCAGAGAGGACCTGCCAACCCTTATATGACCAAGAAGCAGGCCCTGTGAGACCTTGTTGAATCTTAATGGGAAACGTTTTGATTTCAGCCAGGGTGTGTGTGTGTGTGTGTGTGTATTACTGATCATTTTTTCCCTTAAATTAACAAGTCTGCAGCGAGAAATGGCTAATTACTACCTGCCTGCTATATACAGGTGCTTTACCTATACGATCCTCCCAATAGCCCTCTGTGGTAGCCACGGTTGACCTCATTTTTACAAAGGAAGGGATTGAGGCTTAGCAATATTAGGAGACTTGCTCCATGCTCCCCAGCTATGAGCAGCAGAGGCCAGATTCAACCCAGAGGCTCTTGACTCCAAAATCCATGTGCCTCTAACTCCTAACAGCTTGATCCTTCATGTGCTCATAAGTATAGTGAGGGACAGTGGAAAGGGCAGAAGTTCTGGCGTCTCCCTAGCTCTGAAGTGTGGCAAGTTAGTTTTTTCTCTAAATCTCAATTTCCTCATTTACTAAATGGAATGATAACAGCACCTGTGTGGCAGAGAGGCTGTGAGGTTCAACTGAGATAGAAATTTACATGGCAGTACTACTCATAGGCAAGGTCTTTGGAGTCAGAAAGAGTTGGGTTCAACAAGGGCTTCCACTAGTCGCTTATTTCATGAACTTGAACAAGATCTGAACCTCTACTTTCTGACATATAAAATACAGCCTTACCATCTAACCTTTGAGTCCTAGCACAGTGCCTGCTACATTGTAGAAACTTAGTAAATGGAATTATTATGAATATTATATAGGTGTCAGTTTTGTGTTTGTGGCAGACATTGTTGGTTCCTACTGGAGGATACTATTCGCACTGTTGGCTCCTACTAGAGTTAGGATAGGCTAGGTAATGCTATAAGAACAAGCAGCCTTCAAGCTCAGTACCTTAAAACCACATTCCCCAACCCCTGGGCCATGGACCAGTAATAGTCGGTGGCCCGTTAGGAACTGGCCCTACAACAGGAGGTGAGAGGTGGGTGAGCAAGAGAAGCTTCATCTGTCTTTACAGCTGTTCCCCATCGCTCACATCACCGCCTAAGCTCCACCTCCTGTCACATCAGCGGTGGCGTTAGATTCTCATATGAGCACGAACTCTACTGCAAACTGTGCATGTGAGGGATCTAGGTTGAGTGCTCCCTCTGAGAATCTAATGCCTGATGATCTGAAGTGGAGGTGATGCAGTGATGCTAGCGCTGGGGAGCGCTGCAAATACAGATTATCAGTAGCAGAGAGGTTTGACTGTGCAATAAATGTAATGATCTTGAATCATCCCTAAACCATCCCCCCTACTCTGGGTCTGTGGAAAAATTGCCTTCCATGGAACCCGTGCCTGGTGCCAAAAACATTGGGGACCACTGCCTTAAAACAACAAATTCTTGTTTTCTTGCTTATGTTAAATATTCATTGTAGGTATGCTGGCGGGGGATGAGGGGACTCTGATCTACATCATTATCATTTAGGGACCCAGGCTGATGGATGCCCTATTTCTGTGCTTCCACAGTTGCCAAGGCAGGGCAAAGAGAATGTTATACTTATACTTGCTCTTAAGGCTTCCATCTGGACGTGATATCTCTACTGCTTGCATTTCATTAACTGACATAAGTCAGAAGGCCTCTCACCCAACTTCAAGGAGGTAGGAGATAGGGAAGTGCAGCCAATAATGGTGGGCTCATTCCCTTGTTAGGGATGAGTTTGGGGATAGGAACATGACCTCCTGGCCAATGAGACAAGAGGGGAATTCTGCTAGGGTGGAGTGGGGAGCTGCCACGAAAGGTTTCTCTTGCTAATAAAAATAGAAAGACAACAGTCAGCATCCTTGCATTGTTAGTGACTATTATGTTTATCTGTGATGCCAGAAACTGCTGCAGGTATCTTGATGCCCAAAAGAAACTTTCTTGACACACTGAGAATGGCAAAATGAAAAGGTGGAAGGCACCTGGACCCACGATGGTGTCATTGAACTACTACATTAGCCATCTCTGGACTGTTTCATATCTGGGCTTCTTGTTTAAATTGTGTCTTCTGTTTCTGGCCTCTGAAAGCATCCTAACTGGTAGAATGGTCAATGCTATAACAGCTCACATGCCTGCCCGCCTGCTTCCAAGATTTGAGGTATGGTTGGGAAAAGTTCCCTTTTTAAGCATGAACCTAGGATGAATCAATGCATCCTGGGAGGGATTCACCATCAGCAAAAGCTGATGGACAGATAATCCTGAGGAAATTTGGAAAATATCCAAATTTTATCCAGGTAGCCAGTGAGTACCTATAAACCTGAGAAGGCAATAACTTTATTGATGATCTGGTAACACAATTGTCAGAAGCAATTATGAGGCAACCATCAGGGAATGTTTTTTTAGTGAATGTACATGAAAGAAGTTTGTATAGCAAGAAACTGTGAGGGCTTTTCAGCACTAAGTATTCTGTTCCCTCCAGAGGGAGGAGTTTGCAGCAGGGCAAGGAGAGTTCATTAGACGTTGCTGCGGCATGGACGAAATATCCCAGGAGACTATCTGATTACCTTTGCTCAGATGCTGTGCACATCAAAGACCCTTCTGATGACTAATTCAGATCCTCAGGGTCCTTGATGTAGAACTAAGGGTGTGCATTGGGTAAGAGACCCAAAGTCACCAGGGTTTCTGTTTCCTGGAACAATATAGGAGAAAAATATGGTTCGTGATGTCTGAGGACCAAATTGTGACACATTAGTTCCTGCATGCATGGCCTCAACGAAAGCACTTGAAACTCACTGGTAGCCTCTGCTTCTGCACCTGTCACACATGGCTGCTATCAATGAGCATCACCAGAATTGTAGTGAAAAAATAAAATGAAATATAAGAGGCGAAAGCATTTTGGAAACTACAAGCATAGGGATGGGCAAGTACAAATCTCTGCTGGTCACTCTTCCTTTTGCTCACTCCACTCCAGGGACCTGGGTACACCAAAGCCTTCCCAAGCCCTCCATCAGGCTGACTCTTCACCTGGATTCCCCACCCCTGCTCTTCTGCTCTTTACCTGTAAGCTCATAGTCATCTCAGAATTCTCAGCTTGAGTATTTCTCCAGAAAGGTCTTCTTTGCAGCCGACACAATTTAGACTGACTTTTTCTTTAACACATTGACTGCCATACTAGAAAAAAAATTTTTTTCCTTGGGGCCATGTTGTTTTATTATGAAGATAGAATAAAAACTTTGAAGACAAAATGATCCTTTCTAATTTAATGAAAATTTTAATGAAAAACAAAATGTATTGGCTTCTATTCATTTAATCCACATATTTTAGAATTAATTTGTCAATTTAAAAAAAAATTTTTTATTTTAGCGTATTATAGGGGTACAAGTGTTAAGGTTACTTATGTTGCCCATGCCCTCCTCCCCCATCGAGTAAGAGCTTCAAGCATGTCTATCCCCCAAACGTTGCACATCTTACTCGTTGTGGTTGTATATACCCCTCTCCTCCTCCCCCCTCCCACCCTCCCGACACCCGATAAATGTTACTCCTATATGTCCACTTAGGTGTTGATCCGTTAATACCAATTTGCTGGTGAGTACATGTGGTGCTGGTTTTTCCATTCTTGAGATACTTCACTTAGTAGAATGGGTTCCAGCTGTATCCAGGAATATACAAGAGGTGCTATATCGCCATTGTTTCTTAAAGCTGAGAAGTATTCCATGGTATACATATACCACATTTTATTAATCCACTCATGAATTGATGGGCACTTGGGTTGTTTCCATAGCTTTACAATTGTGAATTGTGCTGCTATAAACATTTGAGTGCAGGTGTCTTTTTCATAAAGTGACTTTTGATCTTTTGAGTAGATGCCCAGTAGCGGAGTTGCTGGATCAAATGGTAGATCTACTCGTATCGCTTTGAGGTATCTCCATATTGCTTTCCACAGAGGTTGAACTAGTTTGCAGTCCCACCAGCAGTGTAGGAGAGTTCCTCTGTCTCTGCATCCACGCCAGCATTTGTTGTTTGGAGACTTTTTGATAAAGGCCATTCTCACTGGAGTTAAGTGACTCCATTGTAACAATAAGAACTCTTATTGTAACAATAAGAACATCAACACGTAAGATTTTCATGAACCAATGTCAAGGTCTTGCCCAGGTTTTGCTTCTCTAGGCCCTGGGCTCAAAACTAACGTGAATTAAATACAACTCACATGGCAGTGAATGTGTTAATAGTGCCCAGTTCTTCTTCTTCATTGCTCTTGTCCAAGTGTTTGTGTGTATCTTTATATACTGTCTATCTTAACTAGATTATAAACTCCATGAGGGGAGGCATGCTATTGATTCCACTCTGTGCCGTGTTCCTAGTTTCTGGCACAAAATAGGAATTCAATATTACTTGCTGTAGAAAATGAGTGTTATGTGAATGTAAGGTGCTGTTATCCAATTACCTCAACATCAATAAAACCATTGGCCTCTTTGTTTATAGGTCAAAGAGTTTGGGTCAGTTAGTCTCACTGAGCTTCATCAATTCTGGGTGACTAGATAAAATTAGGTTTGGTTTTGCAGCAGTGAAGACCAACTCTGTGCTGTCACCCTGGGAGGCCTGGCCTAGGCAGTCACAGGCCTACTTCTTCACATTTGCTTATTTGAGCTTCCTGACACTGGGCAGGTGGGCTCTGGGCTGTTTTATTAGATAATTTTCTTTCAGGATGTCAAGTTGACACAGTGGAGAAGAAACCCCCAGTATGGGACACGCAGTACAGGTGGCAAGTGAACTTCGTGACATCCCTCCTTAGGCCTAACTTGTCAGAAAGCTGTGTGAGAAATATGTCATGGACCAAGCCATCTTCTTCCCATTTCTCCCCCAACTCCAGGAATAAATATCACAGGCATTCTAAATGACACTAAAAACCTCTGTTTGGTGATTTTTTTTCTTATCTGGCCTCCTCCTTACCAGTCCATTCTCCAAACTGTTGCCAGCTTAAATCTTTCTCAAGGTGAGGGGCCCTATTCTACTTCAAATCCTACATTTCTCCATCACCCAGAGGATAACACAGAACAGATATTACTTCTCAACCTGAGCCTTAAACTTTTCTGCCTTACCTCCCTTCACTTTTCTTCTCATGCCTTCCTTCCCAGCCTCTCTAAGCAGCTTACAGGTCCCTAAACACATCGTGTTTTCTCATGCTTCTGTGTCGTTGCACACGGTTCCTCCCCCAGCCTTTTCTGCCTAGTGAATCCCACTGGATCAGCTCAAATGTCACCTCTCCCATGAAGCCTTTCCTAAAAATAGCTCCTTCTCCCCCAATCTGGCATCTCTTTCTTATAGCTTGTGTCTTGTGCCATTGGAATAGTTTCTACTTCATCTCCACACTCCTGCCCACCAGAATGTGAGTTGCTTAAGAATAGGATCACATCTTGCTCATCACTGAATCCACACAGCCAAGTGTAGGGACCCAAGGAGACTCAGGACCATGGGAAAGCCCTTCTATGGGATGTCTAAAAGCCCCAAATCAAATAACTAGGGTTAGGTTCTAGAGATAGGAAGAGATAGGTTCACATTCTGAGGCATTCCAGCTTCTAACTCTTCACTTCTTCCAGGAGGGTCCACTTGATCCCTATAGAAGTGGATGGTGGAGACCAGTGGCAGAGACACTAAAAGGCTTTGTCTTTTTCTTTTGCTCAACCCATGTACTTCTCTAATAATGAAAGGACACAAGGAATAGATAGATTAGCATTATACCTGTCTCAGCAAGCAAACATTGGGTACTAACTTCTGGGCCCATGAAATTTACCTAACTTCACAAATAGAAAGTCCTCTCTGTCATTATCAATGAAATTGGTTATTTTTAGTGAAGCAGATCTGGACCTATTTTTGTGTCTGCCTAAATATTATCCTGCTTCATTGTTACCTCCAAGCCTAATGTTTCAGGCAGACCCATTTTATATAAGAAGATGCCCACTTGCATTACTGGAGGCAGGAAGGGGTGCTCTGTGTGGCTAGAAGTATGAATGTTTTAACAGCTTAATTCTTTCAAGAACTCACATTGAGAACTAGGCTTTAGAACTTGGTGATTGGCCAGTTTGACTTTGTGAGGAGGGGGTCTTCCATCCATTTGAAGTCATGCACCTGAAAACGGATGAAATATATTTTACTAGAAGAAATTAAGACCTGGAATTAAGCTGGAGGAAGGTTAAGTTCACTTGTTCGTTCAGTCATCAAACATGTACTTTACGAACATCTACTATGTGCCATGTACTGCACTAGGACTCTGGGAATCCACTGATGAATAAGATAGGGTTCTGGCCAGGAGACACAGAGGCTCACAATGATAATACACTTTGGTAAGTGCTATTATAAAAGTTTTGATAAAATGTTATGCTGCTCAGTGGAGAAGTGTTTATTCCAACTGAAGATGGAATTAGCAAGGAAGGCTTCACAGAGAAAGTGCCACTTATTCCAAGCCTTGAAAAACAGGTAGAATTCATCAGTTGAACCAGAAGGGAAGGTATTTCAGGCAAAGGGATGCAAGCAGAAACTTGGAGGGGTAAGAGCATGGGATTCAGATTCATACAAAGATGTTTTTGATGGTGGGCATGTAGCCATTCAGTTTATAGTTTATTAACCTTTTTTGTGTCATAGAACTCTAAGAGGGCCAAATAGAAGCTAATTTAAAAAATTTTTTTTTTTATTTTAGCGTATTATGGGGGTACAAGTGTTGAGGTTACTTATATTGACCATGCCCCCCTCCCCCCTCGGGTAAGAGCTCCAAATAGAAGCTAATTATCTCTCTATCCCAAAGTGTGTGTGTACATGTGCATATGCACACACACAATTTTGTAGGAATTTTCATTGAGTTAATGAACACTCTGCCCAATGGACACAGAGGGTTAAGAATCTGATTGAATTATTTATTTTTTATATATATGTACAAATTAAGAGAGGACTAATGGCTTTATGTGCCACTCACTTCATCCTCTCCAACTATTAGTGTTACCTAAAGAATAACTCATTGAAGGCTCACAATAAAATTAAACATTGGGCGTTTACAAGTAATTAGCTGATCTTTTGCTTCCAAAGTTTACAGGAGGTCATGTGCTAATTTCCTCTATCACAATTATTTTTTCCACTTCTTTTGGTTAGAATAGCAGGGATATAAAGAGTATTAGTTGAAACAATCAAGTGTGGGGATAGGCCTGAGTTTCGGACTTTTTTTTTAACACTGCAATCCAAAGAGAACTGGGGAGTGGTGTGGCTTTTCTGTGCTGTACTGTTGTCTGGGCCTAGTCTACCTTTGCAGGTAATTAATTCCCCAGCCTGCTTATTTTTTCTAGTTGGCTCTTGTTTAGCTTCCACAGAGCCCCACCCCAAAGTGCTTTATTGTCCCTCTGCTGACTATTCCTACATATGGTCAAAATCAACTCACCTTCCGGGTTGCTGACATCGGCAAATTCACTGTTTGGCAAACTCGGGGCTCTGCTCCGTGAAACCCTTTGTTCAAGAAGTGTTATTACAACAGGAGGGTGTATCTGATAGCTAACAAGCCTGTCCAATCTCTTCCACTCCTAGATATACTCCTAAGGAGAAACTCTTTGTGTTTGGATTTACAGCCACAGGCAGGATATTAGCACTCCCAGACCTGCTGGGTACTAGAACACTGCTAATGAGCAAACAGCCGTGCCTCAATTAGTGGTTTGTGAAATATTCCTGGATATCAAATTGCTTTTGCTGCTTGATAATCACTCTGGCTCTTGGGATGAAAAGCAACCAAGCAAAAATTGTTCCCTTGTTGAGTACTGCCTTGTTGATCTCCTAAGTTATATCCGTAGACAGAATACAAGTTTGCCATTTCCCCAGAGCTGAGGTTTGATTTACACATGTAATCATTGTTTTGTGTTTTCTCTTGCGAATCTTTTCCATAGTATTAGATTATCACCTTTTGAGACTGATTCTATAATAATTATTTAAACAAGCTTGATTATTTTAGAAACAAATTAAGAAATAAACTATAGACAGATCCAAAATGCTACACTGCTAGCTAGACCAGTAATTTCCTTAGGCATAGGTGTTTATTTGGGAGGGGAGGAGTAGAGAGACAGAGACAGGAAAAGAGAGAAGAGGGATTAATGAAATTGGGAGAATCTTTCATCCAGATCAGAACTTCTAGTTTGACTCTTCCTAAATTCTTTGCTTCTTAATTACCAACTAACTTCAGATTGCAGTAATGTTAACAACCTCCGCAACTGAAAGAAAAGCTTCAATACATAACTTTGGAAGAAAAAAGTAGTAAAGGGAAAGCAATTCAAGATGTTATTGATATTTGAATACATTTATTGTGACAAGAATGCTGTTATAAATATTCATAAGCAAAGACCATCTTTTTAATCTAGGAATTGTTAAAGCAAAGATTCCAAATTGGAAGGATTTATCTTCTGTAAAATCTGTCACCAGTTCGTGCTTTGAGAATAAGCATTTACTAAATTTCTACTAACATTATAAATGGTCACAGCACATGCCACTTGATACAATCCCAAACTTTTAAATGTTTGACTTCCCAGTGGGCTGTCCCTCTCCACTGCAACCCCTATTCCTCCAGCCTTGGGGAAACACCACCCCATTCTTTGGAAAGCAATTCTATATAGATTTTGGGGGGAGGGAAGAGTATAAACTGATGATACCATCAGGTACATTTCTTTCTAAAGTCTAATAGAGAATGGTTTTTACTACTTGATAGTAAGAAGCACTGACAGTAATTTTAATTGACACTCTTAACTCTTTCAACTCCACCTAGATATCTATTATCTATAGATGATGCAGAAAAAAGGATGGGGGGTACTTTTCAATATTTTATTGTATTTTCTTAAATATCTCCTTTCTGGAATTTTCAGAAACAAAACATAAAAAAATTATATACTTTATTACAAATGGTAAACTCAGAGTGCTCCAAATCTCTTATTTACAAACAACACTGGGCAGGACACCCAAACAAACAAACATGAAATAACTTACAAAGGCATGAAGCTGTTTATTGACAGTAATCAGCTTTCATCAAATTAAAAAATATATATATATACATACACAGTTAACGAAGGCAGGCCAGAAAGAGTTCATCAGTAGGCTCAGCCTCACTTTCACAAACCTCCCTCCCGCCTCCCCGCCCCAGCCCACCCCCCTGCTTTGTGTTCTTAAGGAGTACTACAGAAGCAATCTACAGTATTGCAGTTTGTAACCCCCTCCCCTCCCCCCTTTTAATACTGAATGAGATCGAATGTTAGGTCCATGCAGTTCTTGGTCAATGTTAAAGAAAAGTCTAACGTTCTGTTCGGGCGGGGACAGCCCATCCGCAAAGCGGGGCAGCCCGCAGGCGGCCGCTCCCTGGCTCCTCGCCAAGGGAGGGCGCGCCAAGTCCTTCCCACTCGTGCACACTGGGGGCGCCGTCAGGACGCAACCCAGTCCAACTTGGATACCCTTGGCTTTAGTTCTCGGACACTCCTTTTTCTCTCTGTCGCAACTTGTCAAGTTCTCAAGTCTGTCTCTCTGTGTTATTTTTTTTTCTCCGTTACCCCTCAGCCCTCGACAGTCTCTCCTCAAAACGTTTGCAACTGCTGCGTTAGCATGAGTTGGCATCCACTGTTAACGTGGTTCATGACTTTCTGTTTAAGCTGTGCCACCTGTTCCCTGAGCATGTTGGCCGTGGACGCCAGCTCCGAGTTCTGCGCTTTCAAGGTTTTCACTTTTTCCTCCAGCCGGGCGATCCTCTCCAGCTTCCTTTTCCGGCACTTGGAGGCAGCGATGCGGTTCCTCATGCGCTTCCTCTCCGCCTTGATCCGCTCCTGGGACTCCATGTCGATGGGGGACAGGGGCGGCGTCTCGCCGGGCATCTCGGGCACTGTCTGCGGCTCCTCCTTCAGGGCCTGCAGCCGCGGGTGCTGCACAGGCATCTGCTGGGGCAGGTGGTGTGGCGGCTGCGGCGGCTGCTGCTGCTGCTGGGGCTGCGCGGGAAAGGCCAGGCCGGCCGCGCCGTAGGAGGGCGCCCCGCCGCCGCTGCTCAGCGCGCCCGGGTTGAAGTTGCTGAGGTTGGCGTAGACCGGCGGCTCGCTGTGCAGGCTGGCGCTGAAGCCGCCGCTGCCGCTGCCGCCCGCCACCGAGGCCACCGCGGGAGCCACCATGCCCGCCCCGCTGACCGGCTGCGCCGCGGACGTGACGCTGGGCAGCGTGTTCTGGCTGTGCAGTTCGGCCAGGGCGCGCACGAAGCCCTCGGCGAAGCCCTCCTGCTCGTCCGTCACGTTCTTGGGGCACAGGAACTGGGTGGGGGTCGGCGTGGTGGTGATGTGCCCATTGCTGGACTGGATTATCAGGCGCTCCAGCTCGGGCGACGCCAGCTTCAGCAGCCCCACGTCGGGAGAGGTGAGGAGGTCCGAGTTCTTGGCGCGGAGGTGCGGCTTCAGGCTGCCCACCGGGTCGGCCAAGTTCAGGGTCATGCTCTGTTTCAGGATCTTGGGGTTACTGTAGCCGTAGGCGCCGCTCTCGGACTGGAGGAACGAGGCGTTGAGGGCATCGTCGTAGAAGGTCGTTTCCATCTTTGCAGTCATAGAACAGCCCGTCACTTCACGTGGGGTTAGTATGGGCTGCGCGCAGAAGTTTCGGGGCCGCAACAGCGCTCCGGCAAAGCGGGGAGCACCCGCGCTTCCCGGGGCCCTGGGCGGGGAAAGTTTCCCTAAGAGTTCGCGCACCCGCTGGCTGTCTTCTCCCCTGCACCCTCCTCACCCGCCCGCTCCAGGGAGCGCAGGGTTAAGATGCCGCCTGCGCTCTTACTTGTTGGCTCGCGCGCGCAGCCCGGCTTTGAAAAGTCGCGGTCACTCACTGAGCGCTCTTCGGTCCCAGCGGCTCCGCGGTGCCCGCGGACGAAACCGCTTCCCGGCGCAGGGCTCTGCCGGCGGCGCGGGTCAGTGCGGACCCCGCGGTGGCCGGCCGGCGGCGGGCCCGGACTCCAACGACTGTCCCCTCCTCCGCGGCGAGGGGGAGGGGGCGCCTGGCAGCCGCGGCTCGCGCTCGCCCAAGTTCAACGACCGGCGCGAGCGAGCGAAGCTGAGCGCACGTCCCTCCTCTCGCGCGCCTCTCTCCGCCGTCCTCTCGTCTTCACCGCCGAGGGGCCAGCCTGAGGCGCAGGGAAGGTTTGCAAAAGTTCGCTCCGGGACCCAGGGGCGCTCGTCCCCGGTCCTCGCGGTCGGGAAAGTTCTTCGCTGCTGCGGTCGCTCGCCGACTTCCCCCGGAGGACGCGCGGGCAGCCGCCGTTCTCCGCTGCTGTCAGCGGCGCCCGAGAAGCGGGGCTCTCCTCCCGGGGGCGGCTGGAGAAGGGGTTCTCCTGGCGCTCCCCAGAACACCAGCCCGGGAGCCACAGGGGCTAGCTCTGGGCAGTTGGAGAGACGATGGAAAAGAAAATAAAGATGTGCAGTTCGGACTCCGCTGCCGCGCTGGCCGGCGGTGTCTGTCGGTCTGTGTGTCTGCCTGCGTCCGCGCGTCTCCGCTCCCGCCCGGCCGCCTCAGCCACACTCAGAGCAACTCTGAGCCCTTATCCAGCCCGAGCGCAACACTTATCTGCTACCAGTCAACCCCTAAAAATAGCCCATGATGTCACCCCAAGGCCTTCCCATTGGCTCGCGTCGCCCTCAGGGGGGCGGGCCCGCCCGTCGCCATGGAGACCCCACCCTAGAAGATTCTTCTCTGGGCCCGCGGAGGCTCACGGGATGAGGTAATGCTCCGCTGCCCTCCTACAGTTGGGCCCTTCTTTCTCCTCCTCTCCCCCTCCCCCTCCCGCACGCCGCTCGCCCCTCCGTCCCCCGTCTCCTCCCCAGCCCGTCTTTCCCGGCCCGCCCGGTGCATTGTGGGCTGACGTCTTGGGGTTTGACTGTCTAGTGACGGTGGCCGCCGCGAGCGGGCGAACGCTCCCAGCCTCTGACGGAGGCGGGCTCAAGTTCACAGCGCCGGACCGGGACGCTGGGGACGCGGGGACCCGGGAGGCTGGGGAACGCGGCCACTTGTCCGGGGCCAAAGGTGCGGGCGGGGGGGAGGGCGGTATTTCCCCTCTTGGGGTGGGGCTCGAGGCCCGTCCCGGGCTCCTCGCCACCGCGCGGGCCGGCGGGCCGAGCGCCCGCGCCTGCCCCCCCGCACTTCCGGGGGCGGGAGCACCGCCCTTAAGGTGGTTCTGGGAAGTCTCCCGTGGGGGCGAGGAGAGTGGGCTTACGTTTGGGGGCGGTCTCTCGAGAGTCGGCCCCCCACGTCGCGAACGCTCCGAAGTTTGTGTCCCGGTCAAGTTCGGGAGCGACGGTCCGCGCCGCCGTCTGGCTGCGCCCAGAAGCCGAGCGATTTGCATTGCCCGAAGCCGGGCGCTCTGCTGAGTCCTGCACCCCACTTCATCCTCGGGGGACCGTGGGGGAAAGGGCGTGGGGGTTCGCAGCTCTGTCCGGAGGGGCGGTTTTTATAAGGGTGCATTAAGGAGCCACAGCGTCCAGACGGGGACGAACATTTAGGGGATCCGAAACGCAGGGAACCCGGTCTACTCCCCACCCCCTCCGCCCCCGCACGACACGCACACGCGCGCCCACACTCCTCCCGCGGCTTGCTTCCGGGAAAACAGATCTCGAGGGCGGTGGACCCTTGCCAGAAGTCAAGCAGTAAAAGTAGGAGTCCGGGGTAGAACCGGGACTGAAAAATCTCTCCACTCGCTGCCGGGTGGTGGGCCCATATCCTGTGCAGCCTCTAGGAAGCGCTAGACACATGTAAGTGGTTCCTCTTCAGCGGTTATTTTATCCTCCCCCCCGCCCCCACCCCTCAGGGACAAGAGTGTGTGGCGGAAAGAGTCCCTAAGTCCGGGCTGCCACGGCGTGAAGTCGGCAAATCACGGAACTTCTCCGAGCTTCAGGTCCTTCATCTTGCACGCGGGCCGGGGAGGTCCACCCCATGTGGCTGCCAGGAGTTAGTGTAGCATCACCGCCTGTAGGACTGAGGGAGATGGTGGCCATTCGGTCCCCTTCCCCGCCCTTCCTCGTGGCTTCCCAGGGCCTGGATGGAACGCCGGGATCGAAGAGTGAGATTTGGCAGGACCAGGTGTACTTTCCTGTGAGGAGCAGTCAGGGGAGGAGTTGGGGGGAGAAAAGGGTTAGCAGTCAGCTCTTTCCCAAGCCTTCTGGCCAGGGCTGGGGTTTGAAGTTGGACCTGCAGCCGCTGAAGTTCCTAGGTTCTAATTTGAACTTCATTGCCTCTGGACTTGGGGGAATTCAGCCTTGGGTTCATTGCCCCGAGCTCTAAGGTATTTGCGGCTTTGAGTGTTCAGAAACCAACAACAGCTGGTATCAGTGGGAAGCCCGCCAACTTTTCTTCACTCCAGGCATTCTCCTCGCTTTCACTGATGCAGTGGAGGATAACTGAATGGCTACCGTGAGCCAGCCGCTGAGCTGGGGTGGGGAGCGGGGTAGGGATACAGTGATGACAAGATCCAGTTCCTTCCCTCTCTACCTGGTGCCCTGAGTCGTTTTCTTTTGTAATTAGGGACCTGGTGTTCTAAATCATTTTTGTAATAACAGTAAAAAAATAAATATCACGCAGTAAACACCTACTATCTGCTAAGTATTCTCCTAAGCAATTGAAATATGCTGTTTTCTCACCACAACTATCTTGAGAGAGGTATATTATTATCTGGATTTAACATATAAGGAAATAGGCCCAGAGAGGTCAAATATTTTGTTGAGGTCTCATAGGCAGCTGGAAATTGACCTCAGGTCTGTGTTACAGTCCCTTGTATTTTTCTCCACTTACTTTCTTGTGAAGTATTAGTTGTCTGCAGAGGAAATGGCGCTTGTGGCATAGAAGAAATTTTCTCATCTGATCCTCTGATTGTAACTCTTTTCAGAGCTCCTGTATTTAGAAATTTCAAGACTTAGGACTTTGTATAAATATATATCTTTTGCCTAAGGGTTCTGTGTGTTCCTCTCTGCCTCATGTGGTTTAGTAGGCTGATTTTCTCCTTATGTTGAGAAATAGCATATTTCATCCAAAAAATAACAAATCTGTTCATGTTAACGCCCCTGCTTGGAAGCCTTCATTGGCTTCCCCTTAGGACCAGGAGAGAGTTCTGACTCCTTTGCCTGAGAGAAGGGGCCTTTCACAATCCAACTCCTGCTCTGTCCAGCCTCATCGTTCACTCCCAGTCCTCAGTCAGGAGAGGCTGGGTTACGCTGCCCTCACAAGCAACCCTGACGTCTCAGTGACTTAACCCAGCGAAAGTTTATTTTGTGTTCCAGCTCCATGCCTGTTGTGGGTTGGTGAGGCAGTTCTGCTCATTGTTGTCACTAAAGGACTCAGGCTGAAGGAGGCTTCCTCTTGACTCTGCTTCTCACAGCTATCTTGGCTGGAGTAGGAACACAGCACATCACATACTGCCTGGAAGTGGCACGTGTCACTTCTGCTCATACATCATTGGCCAAACTAAGTCTCATGGCCATACCTGACGTTGAGTCTCTGTAATCCTGCTAGGTGTCTCAAAGTGTTCTCAAGGAATATTTGGGGAAGAACACTAATAATTCTTTCTCCCTTTCTGTTCACCAGATGTGTGGTCTACTCTCCTCCCCTAGGCAGAATTCCCTCATTCTTTTCTTAAGGGAGACAACCTTAAAACCCATCCAGTCACAGCACCAAGTGCACTTCCTTGGCTTTCTGGGGGCTGTGTAGTAGCCTCAGAATCTACCCTGCACACCCTCAATATGTATGCGGGACAGTGACAGGATAATTGACTCTATTTGGAAAGGGAAGGAGTAGGAGACCACGGAGGAGTAGTAGACCCTCGTTTACTGAGCCGACATTTTGAGGACCTCCCTATCCAATATACCGATTAGATCTGATTCTGCTGTCCTGTCCATTGTTTTCCATGACCCCTGGATTTCCCCTCAAAGAGTCTTTATATCTAAAACAGGCTTTGGGAAATATACTTTTAAATAGGCTTTTAAAAACTAGGGGGATGCAGAGTGATATCACGTCTTGAATATGTGTAGACAGGCCTCTCATCTATCTGATAGTGTTTCATGTGCCAGTAGCCTCAACCACAGTTCCTTTCCAGACATTCTTCTATGGTTTGCCATATTTCTTTGCTTTCTTGCACTCCTGCCTGCTGAGCCCTCTGTCTCTTGCACGATCTCTGTCTCTCAGCTTGGTTTTGAGTGCTTTAGGCTTATTGGGCTTTGGTGGGAGAGATACACCTCTCCTTCCTTTTCCAGAGCCATTTTTGTCCAATTGAAAACATATGCTGGGTAACATCTTACTTTATCCTGAGGTTTTAACAATAGGTTCATAACTTTGACTTGATCCTTACTTCAAGGCTGATTTTTTTTCAAGGCCCTTTCTAAAAATATTTCTTGATTTTATATTTTGCTAGTTGGGATTGAGAAACAATTGCCTCTTCCAGCCCTGCAAATCCATGGATTTATAGATTGTTCCTACTCCATTTCATTCCTGCTTGCAAACTGGCCAAATCTTTTCTGAGCTTATCTCTGAATAACTAGTAATAACTTTCTGAATGCATCCAACACCCACCAACACATGCTACTCACATTTTGCTTTAGTTCATTAGGTTCATGATCTGCCTTCTAAATTATCACAGGTGATCTGTTTTCCAGATAGATCACCATCCTTTCAGCTTTTGATAGCAGTGTTCTTAGTTATTGCCTCCTAAAGCAGCATTCCCCAACCTTTTTGGCACCAGGGACTGGTTTCATGGGAGACAGTTGTTCCACAGAGGGGAGGGAGGAATGGTTTTGGGATGATTCATGTGCATTACATTTATTGTGCAGTCACACCTCTCTGCTAATGATAATCTGTATTTGCAGCTGCTCCCCAGCACTAGCATCACCACCTCAGCTCTACCTGAGATCATCAGGCATTAGATTCTCATAAGGAGAGCACAACCAAGATCCCTCGCATGTGCAGTTTACAGTAGAGTCCATGCTCCTATGAGACTCTAATGTTACAGCTGATGTGACAGGAGGCGGAGCTCAGGTGGTGATGCAAGCGATGGGGAGCAGCTGTAAATACAGATGAAGCTTCACTCACCCATGGCTTACCTCCTATTGTGGGGTCCCGTTCCTAACAGGCCACAGATCTGTACCAGTCCATGGCCCAGGGCTTGGGGACCGCAGCTCTAAATGATTGTTTAATTTTATTGTTATGTTATGTTTTTTGTTGTTATTACATTATCCCATGTCTAGGTACCCCAATTTTTACATCAGTCAGGATAGTTTAGGTTATGCTGCCGTAACAAACAATCCTAAAATCTTAGTGGTTTCACAAAGAAACTTTATTTTTTACTCACACTCTATGTTCATGGCAGTGAGACTCTGCTCAGTGTGCTCACTCAGAAACCTAGTCTGAAGATGGTTTCATCTTGATACCTGCTTCCACAGTCATTCCAATTACTTTGGCAGGGGAAAGAAAGCATGGAGGATTCACAATGGTTTTAAAAGCTTCCTCCCAGATAGGAGGCACATTATTGTCTTTACATATTATTGGCCAAAAGTAGTGACATGACCATGCCTTACTTAAAAGGTACAGGAAAATGCAATCCTACGATGTGTCTGGAAGTCAAAGAACTAGAAATGCACACCTCTGTATACTCTAGGTTATGCCATGGTAGCAATCCAAAAATCTTACAGGATTACAACCACAGTTATTTCTCACTGACATTGCATGTCCATGATAAATTGGCCGTGTCTGTGCTTCACACATATTATCCTTGCTCCAGGACCCTGGCTAACAGAGCATCCTGTTTCTAAAACTTTGCTGATTGTCATGGCAGAGAGAAAAGAGCATGGCTCTTAAAGCTTCTGCGGAGAGCAATTCACATGGCTGAGCCTGATGTCAGTGGGGAGGGACAACAAGTATTTATGAATAGTAATGCAGCCTGCCACACCCTGCCCTCCACATTCCCTCCATTCCTTTGAGTCTCAGCCACCCCAAGTGTTTTCCATCCCTCTAACATTTTTCTAGCTTTCCATTTACTTTTATCTTTAATCAAAGTGCCACTTGGCAAACTCCTATTCACCCTTCAAGACCCAGATCAAGACCCAGAGATAGTCACTATCTCTGAAGCTTTCCCTCACCCCATCTCCCACTTCACACAAATAGTTACTATTTTCTTTGGCTCTCACTATACTGGGTACATACCTGAGGTACAGAATGTTTATCACATGATCCTGAAAATGTCTTCTTGAATCCCTGACTCCAAATCCAGAAACTGTGTCTTATTCTTATTTTGTATCTCCAATGCTTAATATAGTGCCTGGCATATAGAAGGATAGAAGGTACTCAGTAAATGCTTGTTGATGGATTTTTTTTTTTAAATAGCCTTTTCCAAAGTAGAATTAAAAGAGTGTTTCAGTAGTTGAGTAGTAACAGTACCACATTTTAATATATAATATTTAGAATATGTCAAACTCTCCTGCCAAAACTCCTTTAGGGCATCCTATTTAGCCTGACATAGCCAGTACTTCTCCCTTCACTTTTCTCTAGCTACACTGTCTTTGGCTGTATCAGTCGAGATAGCCTAAGTTATGGTATAGTAAAAAGAAAAATTCTCAAACCTCAGTGACTTAAGACAAAACAAGTTTTTTTCTTGCTCCTGCAACATGTTCATCAAGGGTTGACAGGAGCTCTGATCATGTCAACTTCCTCTGGGACCCACGTTGGTGGAGCACTTACTTTCAGGAACATTTCGCATCTCATGGCAGAGGGAAAGAGAGTTTTGAAGGATCTCATCTCAGTGTCTGTGAAAAATGTCACATGTCACTTCTCACAATTCATTGACTAAAACTAGTTTCATGGCCTGGCCCAGCCACAAGGGGACCAGGAAGTACAATCCTCTTTGCCTGGAAGGCAGAGAGCTGAAAGTATTTGGTGACCAGCCCTAAGGACTCCCACACTGGCCTTCGTCAGTTCTTCAAATAAGATAAACTATTCGTTGCCTAAGAACCTTTATATGAGGTTCTCTGTTTTTTGGCCAACTTCTGCCTTTGCATATTAGCTTAAATGATGCTTAATGAGGCTTTCTTAGATTTCCTAATGTGCCCTCCCCCATCTACATTAGATTTTTTTCTTACACTCTCATAGGTCTCTATAGTTTTTCTTTAGTTATTAGGATTTGAAGAGGAGGATGAATAACACTCCTTCCTTCTTAAGTTCAGAACTAGCTTAAAGTTAGACACAGGAATAAGATGAATAAGGATCAAACTGTCAACTTGACAGCTGATACAGACTGGATTGGAGGGCATGGCAGACATGAAGCCACAGTGGATTTCCTGATTGTCTTATTTTGTGTTGCTATAAAGGAGTTCCTGAGGCTGGGTAATTTATTAAAAAAAAAAAAAGGTTTATTTGGGGACCGAGTCTACTGTTTGTATCAGGTTTCAGTTTGAAATGTTGGTTCTTGGTGTGCTCATGGTCGAAGAATGACCAGATGACCAAAGTTAGGCAAGCACGACCATGAGGTTTAAGGACAGAATAGATAGGATTATAGGGCGAGAGCAAGATAAAGGTTTACAGAGCATGATACATATGCCACAGATGATGACCAGACCCATTGTTGCAGCAGAGGGAAAGCCAAAGGAAGGGTACAAAAGATGGGTTGGCTCTGGCCTGCATCTTATTTCATAGTGCCTGGTTAGAGCCCTCCCTCATGGTTCAGAGGTCACCATGGAACCACTTTGATCGGACAGTTGGGAGTCACATGAGCTGGGTCTTAACTACACATGTGGATTATAGGCCACTTTCCAGACTTTATGGTATCCATGCTGCGTGGTCTGTGGGCTAGAGAGTTCTCTGCATTCTTTTACAGCTGGTATGCCAAGTTCTGATTGGCAGATTCGTAGGGTATTCCTTCTTCCCCCAGGAATGGAGAATTAGGGTGGGGCAGGACCAAGATGGGGGAAACAGCACCCACTTTTGTTCCTAGGAGACCTGGAATCCCTCACTATCTGCCTAACAGTTGGAAAGTTCATGATTGTGACTCTGCATTTTGTGAGGGCCTCAGGCTGCTTCTGTGGATGGGTATAAGGTGAAGGGCAGCCGGTATGTGCAGAGATCACATGGAAGGAAGAGCAAGAAGGGGAGGGGCCACGTTCTTTTTTACAAACAGCTCTCCTGAGAACTAATAGAGTGTGAATCCACTCACCCCCCACCCAGGGGAGGCATTAATTTATTCATGAGGGATCCATCTCCATGACTCAAACACCTCCCATTTGGCCCCACCTCCCAACACTGGGGATCAGATTTCAATGTGAGGTTTGCAGAGGACAAACATCCAAACCATAGCACTGACATTTCACCTCTGAATTAAACTTACCTACTGGTCCTGGTGAAGATGGGCATTTGCAGGCCTCATGCAAAGGGACAGTGAATGTATACATCTTTTCAATGAATTGACTCTGAAAAGAAAAGGTAAGCTGCTGAGATGCTTGGGTCTTTCTTCTGAACTCAGCAATCAGGTAACTTAACTCACCTCTTTTCCTATGGGGAGTGTTTAAGGGATGGAGAGAGAGGACAAAAGGGTTGGTTACTCTAGCAAATAGTCCCTCATGGAAAACTGAGGCCAGAGCAATGGCAATTTAGTCTTAACAGTAGAATTTGTTTTGTTATTCCATATTTCTTTCTGTAATTATGTATTTTTGGTCTCCACTGTATGCACAGCATCCGGCATGGTGCTTGGCACAGAAAAGGTGCTCATTAAATCTTTGTTATACATCAGAGTCCCTGTGGAAGTCTTCTTGGATTTTTTTGAGGTTTTTGTCAAGGAGGAATGTATAACTGTTGTATACACCATCACCCTTATGGTGATGTCATTTCCGCACTCAGAACTTCAATAAAACTTATAGGGTCCTGAAAGGGCAAGAAGCCTTAGAGGTCATTTCCAAGTCCTGCCAGTGCAGGAATTGCTTTGGTAGCATCTTCATTACTTAAATACTTCTAGTTACAAAGTAAGGACATGATGCCCAGAGCCGGGAATAATAATTCTACTAAATGCTGCTGGTTGGACGTCATCAGGAATATTGTGAGCATGAAATTTGGAAAGCAATTTTGGCCAACCACAGAGATCTGCATAAAGGACGGCTGAATGGTGAGAGGCCTGAAAACTTGTCTTGTGGAGAATAACTGAAGGAACTGGGATTATTTACCCGGTCATGAGGGTTGGGGGTGGTGGTGGGGGGAAGACCATGAGAGCACATATAGAGACTCCAAATAGTTGTGCAACTGTCACATGGGGGAGTTGACTTACTCTGTAGGTTTTGAGGTCTGAGCTAGGGTAATCGTTAGACCAGGGGTGGGGAACCATATGACCACATGTGGCCCTCTAGGTCCTTAAGTGTGGCCTTTCGACTGAATCCAAATTTTACAGAACAAATCCTTTTATTAATACATTTTTGTTCATCTTTTATATTTTTATTTTATTTTTAACATGAACATATTTAAAATACCAAAGAATAAAGTAAGTTTCAATGAAATAATCCTCCAAGACTGACCAGCACAATTAGAACATTAGTAAGCCTTAAGCACTAAATTGACAGCTGTTACACTTGTGATTGATTTAGTTCTAACTTGCCCTGCCTAACTGGTGCTACTACTGCATAAAGCTGGTTGGTGAGAGGGGGTTGAGTATACCAGTCTGTCATCAGCTTTTGGCAAAAGTAAACCGTGTTTCTGTCTGAAGTGGAATTGTGAATAGTTGCACAGCTCAACAGTGTTTTTTAATTCTGTCTGCTTCATAGCCTATCACGTCGAAGAAGACCAAGAGCACACTGATGGAAGAAAACAGATTTTTTAATGAGGATTGGGAATTATAACATTATTTTCTTCCCATTAAAGATAAAAGATTTGCTTGGTTTGTGATGTTGTAATATCAACATGAAAGAAATTCAGTGTTTATCAGCATTATAACACTCATAAGAACCACAAATATTTTAAACGAGAAGGAGAGGCTTGAGAGGTTGCATTGCAGAAATTAAAAGATGAGAAACAAAAACAAAGACCATTCTTTCAAGCAGCAATTAAGACCTGGAAATAACGCCACTGAAGCAACTTATAAAGTAGCTTATATACTTGGGGAAAAAAGGGAAGCCATTCGGTGATCTAGAAATTGTGAAAGAATGCATTGTCGAAGTTGTAGGATGTTTAGACCCTGATAATGTTTCAAAGTACAAACAACTGCCTCTTTCAAGGAGAACCGTAACTGATTGGCAACATGAATTAGCCTTTAACTTAACAGAACAACTTCATGCAATATTTCAAAAGGAAAATATATATTATTTAATCGCTTTGGATGAATCAGTCGATACTGCTGACTCCGTGTAGGTTTCATACTTCATTTGGGTCATAACGGAAGATTTTCTTTGCTACAAAGAGTTACTCACTTTGGACCCTCTTGCAAATGGAATATATATGTTCAACACCTTTCAAGATAAGTGTCATGAAGTTGAACTGAATTTGGTAAATTTAGCGAGCGAATGTACAGATGGTGCACCTTCCGTGATAGGAAAACATGAAGAGTTTATTTTACAGATAAAAAAAGTATTAACAGATGAAGATGCTCTTATTTCTTTTCATTGTATCTTGCATCAGCAAAATCTCTGTGCTAAAGCTACTGTTTTAAGTGGCACTTTGCAACAAGTTTTAAGTATTGTTAACTATATCCATGCAAATGCAACAGGGCATTGGCAGTTTCGTAACATGCTAAAGTTAAAAGATAAGTATTCAGTGTGGATTTACCATAACATTCTAAAGTGTGCTGGCTATTTCAGGGACAGGTATTAGCCAAAATTTTATCTCTGCAAGAACAGATAGTTAAATTTTATGAAGAACAGAATCAGCAATTGTGAATTATTGAAAGAAGATTTCTATAGGAATGGCAGCATTTCTGTGTTTTATCATGTCAAATCAAAATGGCTTGAATATTTCTCTGCAAGGTAAAACTAAGTCTATATGTGGCATGTGGCAAAAAATCCAAGCATTTAAAAAAAAAGCTATCTTTTTTCAAAACACTTCTTTAAAAGGAAATTTCGGACGAACATTTTCTCCAGTTAGCAAAGGTTACTGATGAGCAGGATAATATATGCGGATCATTTGAAGAATGTGCAGCTGTTATAGACCTATTAATTGGAGATTACAGTGAAAGGTTCACTAACTTTGAGAATCATACCATCACACTCAAATTAGCATATCAGCTTCACCTAGTTGATATCACCAAGAACTACAGATGGAATTGATTGAGCTCTCAGTAGATAACATTTTTAAGTATTGTTGGATGCTAAGAAAGATTCCATTGAAATATGGAAAAATGCAGTAGAATACCCACACCCTTGGCAACATGCCCAAAAAATTCTTTCTTGCTTTTCAACCACTTAATTCTGTGAATCTACATTCTCCTACCTAACCCAAATCAAGATGTCCTAAAGGTCACAAATGACTGATACCCATCTAGAGGATCAACTGAAACTGCAGACCTCCATGCTGTAACCAAATATTCAAATGTTTTCCAACAAAAAGCAGATACAACAAAGTCATTAAAAGGTTATTTAACTTTAAAATTAACAAATAGTTTTCATTTTCTTAAAAGTAAGTACATACATAGTAGTTAGATTTTTATAAAATAATGTACATTTTAAAATGTATCTTATTGAATTTTCTTGAATGTGGCCTTATTTGATTATATCTAAATTAATGCAGCCTTCCAACGAAAGTGTCCCCAACTCTGAGTTAGACATAGAAAACTCTGCTATATTTAAAGAACTTTCTGAAGTTAGAGTTATTTATCAAGAGGATAGTTGCCTCAAAAGTAGAATTGAAGTTCCTCCACTCAGCACATATTTATTATCTCCTATGTGCCAGAAACTATGCTAGGTTTATTTATGATAATTCCTAGTGATCCCATAGTACTTATAGTAATCATCATTCTATTTCCAAAGTTCATAAAAGCCATCTTAAATAATATCATTTAGAATTTGGGAGTAGTCACTAACATCAGTGGTTTCTCAATTCTGGAATTGACCGTTTTTTGACTCAAAATTTATAAATCTGGGATGATACTTTCACATGTCCAGTGTTATTTAGATGGACATTCTTGTATTAAAACAATGAGGATTTTCAGTATCCATAAAACAAAATTACCTGGATTTGGGATTCATTAAGACTAGGTACTCCATTACCAACTGTGGCAGAAGTGCTATGAAGTGTTCACCAAACCCCTGCCCCTTTTCCTCTTGTGTGTACAGCTAGACCACATTTCCCAGCCTCCTTTATAAATAGGTGTGGCTGAGTTTTAGCCAATGCAAATGAGGTTAATGTGATGAGTGTCACTTATAGGCCTGGCTCATAAAACCATCTTTCTGGTTAAATGTAAGGGACTCCCAGGTCATAGAGAATGGCAGAGCCACAAATAGAAGGAGCCTGGAGCTCTGTCTGACCATGTGGAAGGTTGTCCATTGACCAGAAATAATTGTCATTGGACTTTGGATGAGAATGAGTGCCACCAAGATTCTCAAGTGCATGCAATAAAGCTGCTAGTGTCTTAGTCCAATTGGTGCTGCAGGATAAACTCAATGAAGAAACAAATATGAAACTGAACTTAGCGATTTTGTTCTGCCCTTTCCAGTTTGAAGAAAATCAGTGGAAAGGCAGAAGAAAAGAACATAAGCACTTAACTGAATACTGAGGTTTCCTTTTATTAATGTTTTCTTCTCATCTAGTTTATAAACTTCATGAGGCATGTTACCATGTCTTATGTCCTCTTCCATATTTAATTTTCAGCGGGCATTTGCTGAGAAATACCAGGTGCTTTGCCGACTTCATAAGAAATATAGATAAATTGTTAAATATTTTATTCACTTATTCAATAATTTTTGAGCATTTACTATGGGCCAGCCACTGGTCATTACTGGTGAACAGATGCTACAGTACTTGCCCACAAGTTGGGGTATAGCAAGGAAAATAGACAATGAAGAGGCAAGACTAGTCCAGTAGAATAATGATCTGAGAAAGAAGAAACAGGATGTTCTGGATGTGCGTAGAAGGGGCATCTGACAAGGGTAGAGGTTAGAGGATTGTCCTCTAAGAAGGTGATGAATAAACTGAGACCCCCAGGATGAGTAGGCATAGCCAGAGGAAGAGACAGTGGAAAGAGAAAGAAGATTCTAGAAGAGAGTACACGTACAAAAGCCTGGATGTTATTGACCATGGGGCATGTTTGGAGGGAGAAAAAGGTTCTGAGCTGGAAAGGAATAATGGAGAGGGTGAGCATGGGAGGAGGCTGGTCATATATATATATGTATGCATATACTTAATAAACTCACTCAGAAGACCTTGTACTATGTATAATTATAATGTGTAATGTGTGTGTGCATTCACCTAGAAGGAAATGTGCTGGTTAACCATCAAGATGTCAACAATTGTGATATTTGGATAATTTCCACTGCCCTCCTTGTGCTTTCCTGTTTGTTTTAAAATTTCTACAATAAACATGTATTCTACTTGCAATTAAAACCAATCAAAATAAATGTTTTATTTTTCTTTTTACTTGTGACTGTACCAGCTGTCCTTAAGTGGATTGTCACAGCATCTTCTGAGCAGACTGAAGTCCAGAGCTATACAAGGTGAAGCCAGAATTAGACTGCCTAAGGTCCTTCTCCATTGCACGCCTGCAGTTTTCTAAGTAGTGATGCTGACTTTTCTTGGAACTACTGACTTTAGCACGGTGTTGTCTGTTTGTGTATAGTTTGCAACCTAGA
>VSMD01015738.1:0-46870 GCA_008750895.1 Mirza zaza
AAAAAAAAAAAAAAACAGTAATAAATTTCACAGTATATTTGAGAGAAAAAAAGCAAGTTGCTATGCCACAAAATACATTTTTTAAAACTTTTCTAGAACACTTTAAAATAGAGAAAATTATTTTTAAAAAACAATCCAATATGCCAAACCCAGATTTAGCAACTCCTAACAATTTACCATATTTGAATGCAGTTTTTAGGAAATAGTATATTTCTGATAAGTTTCTTTACTACCTCTTGTGCTCACTTTGGCAGCACCTGTACCAACATTAACTATCACCTTTAGTCCTCTCTGACTTTGGCTGTAGCCTTCTACTCTATTTTTTTCCCCCACAAGAAATAGTTTCTTTTTTTCTAGCTTACAAACTGTTTTTATACTTCTGCACTGTTTATGGAAATGTATGTAGCTATAAATATATAAACATTATACAATTTGTGCTTTTCTAAAATATCCCACAAATCATACCCTGTATGTTTCATTTGGCGACTATATTCACTCATTGTTTTCATCTGGATATCTACCCAAATAGACAGATACAGACCTAGATTATTTCTTTCAACTACAGCTTAGCATTTGTCATACAGAGATTGCACATGTTCACACTCTGTTTGCCAATTCCCCTGTGGGTATATATATAGAGGGTGTTTCCATTCTCCTATTTATATATATTCAACAAGTTTTGCTATTCTAATGATGCTGAATGCAATGAACATTCTCGTACATGTTTCTAGGTACGCACATGTGCAAATGCTTCTCATGGGTAGATACATACATGAGATGTTTCTAGGTAAAGTACAGACATGTTCAATAATGAGCATCACAACTCCTGAATGCACGGCATGTTTAAGGGACTTGTTTAAATGCTTTACCTGTATTCCTCCTTTTGTTATAAGTCTCTGAGAAAACTTCTATCGTGACCTCCATTTTACAGATGACTTAACTGAGGCATTGAAACATTTTTTAAAAACTTGTCCGACGGTGCATAAGAGTAGAGGCAGAGTTTGAAACTTGGAAGTCTAGTTCCAAAAAGCAGGCTCTTGACCCCTATAGGATTCTGTCTCTCCAGTTTCAATTTGATAAGATGCCAAATCTGTTTTCAGTGTGTTTATTCCCCCCCCCCCAAATCTGGTGTGTGTAAATGGTATTTCATTATTTTCTTAAATTATATTTGACAGTCTTCTTTCTTTCACAGCAATTTTAGGCACGAATGCAAAATACTTCTAACTAGGGTGATTACCACATGTCTGAGTTTTCAAGAAATTAAAAAAAAACACAAAAACTATTTCCATCCACTGTTCCAAGTTGAGAGGAATTTTTGGATTTCTGTTAAGGCCATCACTACCACCCCAGAAAGACATAAGTGCAAGCACAGAGGTGAGAACAGTCACTGAAGGTGAGAACAAACCTCCACTTGAACCATCAGGCACCTCTGCTGCCTCAGTTTGACCACGTAACCATAGACGTCCACTTTGTTCTCAGCCTCCAGGCCTTCCAGCATGGCGTCGATGCCGATGTAGGTGCCTGTGCGCCCAACGCCGGCACTGGCGAGAGAAATAAGAACCGTGAGTGCGTGGCCACGGTGGGGGAAATGAGTCCAAGAGCTGCCAAGCGTGAAGCAGAGAGAAGAATAGAAATCTATGCTGTAGATCGGTTCCCAAATAGCAACTGCCATGGAAGAGAACGTCCCAGACCGCCCAGTGCAGGCATAAGGATGCAAACCGGCTCGGCGCGGGCTGTAGGAGTCCGAACTCACCTGCAGTGCACTACCACAGGGCCGCTGAAGAAGTTGCTGAAAGCGTTCACCCTCCTTCTCAGCTTGAGTAGCAGGTGAGGGTCTTCAGGCACCCCGTGGTCCGGCCAGCTGGTAAACTGAATGTGAGTCACCTCTCTTCCACTTGCTTTTTCTTTTTTCTAGTGGAGATAATGTTTTATTTGAGATTTTTTTTTTTTTTAGAGCAAACGACGTGACATAAACAAGCTAAAGGGAGGACCCGTATAGAAATCTCCCCATGCAAATACAGACTGCTCCAGAGAGTCCACGATTCCTCCGCAGGCATCCTGCAAGTTGTTGCAGCCAGGATTGCATTTTCCTTTTTAAATAAGAACTATGCATTGAGATGTCATGCAGGACTTGCGTGCATTACCCAGTAAGCGGTAACTGACTTACCAGTCAGGTAAGTAAGGTAAGGTAAGGGTAGCTGAAACTCCTGGGAACTTTCACGCTGCTGAGACAAACAAATAAATGACAAACAACAACAATAACAACACAACAACAACAAAGGAGGTGGTCCTGGTAGGCGGGGGTTTGAGTGGATGTGTGGAAAGATAGAGAGCGCAGGTCGTTCTCACAGCTGTCTAATATACTTGCACTTGCTAGGCCAGCAGACAGGACTATCTTTCATGTGCAGAAAATGTGATTCATTATCTGGTTAGCACCATATTCGTATTCCTTAGGCCTTCACAGACTAGAATCGCCAGCTCAGAATTTAGAGAGTGAATTGGGCAAAGTCAGCCCCAGATTACAGCTCGTGTTGGTCCTAGTTTCAGGGTAACCACCAGAAGATGCGTAAACCATAATTCTCTGGCCAGGTATGAAGAGCCCCCTACATTTAGACAGCAGAAGAAACAAACAAACAAAAAAACTTAAAAAAAAAAAAAAGAAAGAAAATATGTTTTGATTAAAATTTTCTGATAGGAAATAACCGAATTGATTAAGAACAGTGTGATCCCAGACTGATCATGCAACCAGATGGGCACCCCCACATCTCTGGACTGGAGGGCTCTGTGGCTCAGCCCACCAAGCATCCAGCCATGAGCCATCGGCACTGTCCCTGCAGAGCCTTGTGTGGGTGTAGCGGTCAGTAGTGCCACGGGAGCCCGAGGAGGCCTTGGGAGAAATACGCAGTAAGTCTGTTTTTCCTGTAGGAAGTGTAACCGGACTGTATTGAAACAAAACTTACATTACTAAAAGCCCTCCGACAAATAGAATTCAGAGAAAGTTTCAATGCCTTCTATAAAAGCTTGCATTTTTTTAGACAGCTCTATCAAGTATTTTACAGACCATAAAGTTCGCACATTTAAAATGTACAATTCAGTGTCTTATAATTATATTCACAGAGTGGTACAACCACCACCACCGTCTAATTACAGAACATTTTTGTCACCACAAGATGAAAACCTGTATCCATTAGGAGCCACTCCCTGTTTCTATTTGACCCTCTGAGCCCTGGGCAGCCACTAATCTACTTTCTGTCTTTGTAGGGTTGCCTGTTCTGGACTTCTCATATAAATGCAATCATATAATATGTGAAATGGCTTCCATTTCAACTGTTGTTTAAGGCCACACTGAACTCTTTATTTTCTGAACTAAATATTCTATTTCTGCTCTGTAGGTAGAACTGTAAAGTGTTCTCTGATTATGCCATTTGCATAAACATTCTTTCCATAAGAATGAGCATCCACTGAGAATAAGGAACATGTGTTTACTCATTTAATAATAACTTAATTAATAATTCTTAATTATTTTAATAATTAAGAATTATTAATCATCGAAACTTCTAGTGAAATTTTCCTTTTTTAAAATACTTCAAGGCTCACAGCATGGTGGATGCTTTTGATTTGACTTGGACCAACACTTCTCTCGACCAGCGACTTAAACTTGACCCTGTTGGCTCGTGTCGCTCTTCTAACCCAGCTTTTCCTCCTAAAGGCCATTGAAAATAATTTTCCCAGATAGATTTTAATCTCTCATATTTAATACTCCATAACTGCATTTTAATAAAAAACAGTATCAAAGCAAAATTGCTTGATAAAACCGACTCACGTTTGTAATGTTCAGTTTTTGAATGATGTAATCGGGGCACCGTTTGTGCTCGTTGATCTTCACAATGACGTCTCCAAAAGCCCGAGTGCCCTCTTCCATGGATGGCCAGTACTCTGCACACTTGTTCTGTGTTTTGAAAAACCATTAAGGATTTCACTTTTTCATCTAAGCAATTTTTTATTAAACTTTCTTAAAAAAAAAACCAAAAAAATGTTCTTAAAACATTAGTATATTTCCCATTAAGCACATAGACATCTTAAGTTGTGATGTTCGAGATGTGTTCTCTTTCCCATTAATGTATCCTGAAGAATATCCTTGATACTGCTTAGCAGAAAGGTGATCTTGCCAGGCTTAGTGGCATGCTAAAAGAGAACATGCTCACGGCCGGGGGCAGTGGCTCACGCCTGTAATCCCAGCACTGTGGGAGTCCGAGGCAGGAGGATCTCTCGAGGTCAGGAATTCAAGACCAGCCTGAGCAAGAGTGAGACCCCGTCTCTACTGAAAAATAGAAAGAAATTAGCTGGACAACTAAAAATATATAGGAAAAATGAGCCGGGCATGGTGGCACATGCCTGTAGTCCCAGCTACTTGGGAGGCTGAGGCAGGAGGATTGCTTGAGCCCAAGAGTTGGAGGTTGCTGTGAGCTAGGCTGATGCCACAGCACTATAGTCTGGGCAACAGAGTGAGACTCTGTCTCAAAAAAAATAAATAAAATAAAATAAATAAATACGGACATGCTCCGTGGTCAGTCAAAAGGATGTGAGTGCTTGTGGTTCATTCCAGGCTGGAGGACAGAGAGGCTTATTACTCCTCCTAACGTCATGTTCTGTGATTCACCACTTATCTGCCCAAGGTCAGTTTTGTTTTGAGTACTCACAAGTACTTGTGAAGTGAGCACATCAAGTCCTTGTGAATACTCGTACTTGATGTGCTAACTTATAACAGCACTGAACTTGCAACACGCTGCAAAGATACAGGGAACAACTAAAAGATGAGCAATTCAGCAGAAGTATTTAAATGTCATGCATATAAACATATATTTACATATGTGGAAATTTTATTATTCTACCGTGTTTCCCCGAAAATAAGACAGGGTCTTATATTTATTTTTCCTCAAGAAGACACCCTAGGGCTTATTTTCAGGGGACGTGTTATTTTCCCCTCAAAGCCTCAGCTTGCAGCATGCACAGGATGGCCGGGACCTGACAGGGGGAGCCGACCTTGTTGGTGGGGCTGCCCACACCTTTCCGGTCACCTCTGGGATAGCAGCTGTCACGATGGGGCAGGTGAGAAGGGCTGCTCGTCGTCTTTCCTGCTCCACAACAAAATGCATGGGTTGTGCAGATGCGCTGTGTAGCCACACCCGTCACTAGGTCTTATTTTCGGGGTAGGGCTTCTGTGGAGCAAATGCTTAGAAATCCTGCTAGGGCTTATTTTATGGGTAGGTCTTATTTTCGGGGAAACACAATATATGTAGAAAATATTTAAAGCAAATGCTAACACTGATGAAAATAGAACACTGTCTTGTTGCAGTCATCAAGCACATACATGTGGCTTTTTGAAATGCGATTCAATGCTTTATTTTCCTAAACATTATTTCCCTAACGTCTGCCCTGTGAATCTTCCCCGGGTTCTTACCCTGTTTCCTTCTTCACATCGAGTAACCATGACAATCACCGTGGCTTTCTGTTCCCAGATCATCCTCCAGAAATCGTCCACCGTTTCATCCCTGGGACCTAGGACGGAAACTAATATAAGCACAGAAGAAGCAAAACGATTTTTCAAAACCAATATGGGACCACCAAATAAATTACCTTGTGCAGCAATGTACTTCCTGGGTTCTTTGAAACCCTGTTCAAAACACAAAACAAGCGTGTCATTTACCGAGCACTGAATTACCCGTTCACGTGCAAAACTGTGACTGAGAGGAAGCTGCTTGAGATCTACCATTTCTTGGTTGTGAGTTTCCCTGGGCATTTTCAAACTGGTACGGGGGATTTTATTAAATCGTGATCAGGCACTGAACTGTGCTAAACTTGTCAGTCAACACCGGCCGACCACAGTCATCACTTTCATGTGGCTTTGCCGTATACGCCAAATAGGAGGAAGCAAAGATGGATTTCCCCCGCAAAGCCTTCTGAGGGACCAGTGCTCTGCTGACACCTTGATTTCAAACTTCTTGTTCCACAACGTTGACAATAAACTTCTGGTGATTTAAGACTTGATGTTTGTGTTGCTTTTGTTATGTCAGTCCTAGGGAACTAATGCACTATGGAAATAAGTAAATACATTATTATAATTTGAAATCTGACTCTTTCATCTACCCCACTAAAAGTTTACATATTCAAGTAGGCCAAACGACACTAATAACGAATACAAAATTAAATTTCAATTTTTTTCTTTAAGAAAATTTGGGAAATCACCTAATAGATCAGCATCTACGGTAGCATGATATACACCTTATCGACTATTTGATTGCAAAAAAAAAAATTTATTTTTTCAAGACAGGATCTCACTATGTCGCCAGGCTAGAGTACAGTGACATGATCATAGCTCACTGCAGCCTCTAACTCCTCGGCTCAAGTGATCCTCATGCCTAAGCTTCCTGAATAGCTGGGACTACAGGTGCACATCACTACACCCAGTTAATTTTTTCTGTTTTTGTAGAGACAGGTTCTTGCTCTTGCTCAGGTTAGTCTTGAACTTCTGGCCTCAAGTAATCCTCCTGTCTTGGCCTCCCAAAGTGCTAGGATTATAGGTGTGAGGCACCATGCCCAACCATTCAAATATTTTTTCTTCTTTTAGCAAGACTATGAGGAAATAGGCAATTTCATACACTGCTGGTGGAATATATTAATAAATTGGTATAATTCCAGGGGAGCACCACTTGGAAATTTCTTTTAAAATTACAAATGCATATACTATTTGGCCCTGCAATTCTTCTTTTAGAAATTTATCCTATAGATATATTGAAACTCATTGTGGAATAATATACCATGAATTACTATAAAAATATAAAAGAAGAGATGAGGCACGGTGGCTCACGCCTGCAATCCTAGCACTCTGGGAGGCCAAGGCGGGAGGATTGCTTGAGCTCAGGAGTTCAAGACCAGCCTGAGCAACAGCCAGACTCCATCTCTACTAAAAAAAATATAGAAAAATTAGCCAGGTGTTGTGACACATGCCCCTATATTCTCAGGTACTCAGGAGGCTGAGGCAGGAGGATCGCTTGAGCCCAGGAGTTCGAGGTTGCTGTGAGCTAGGCTGACGCCACGGCACTCTAGCGTGACAACAGAACAAGACTCTGTCTGAAAAAATATAAAAAATAAAAGAAGGTTAAGGAAATGCTCTAGGTTCGAGGTCAGCAAACGATAGCCTGTGAGCCAAATCCAGCATGGTCTGATTCTGTAATTAAAGTTCTTTTGTATCATAGCCACATCGCATATTGTCTAAGGATGCCCGGCCATTCACCTGCAGACCAGAGTGGCTGGGACAGAGATGTTCTGCCCTAAAAAGCCAAAAATATTTACTATCTGACCCCTTGCAAGAAAAGCTTGCCGACCTCTGCTTTTCATAGTGATGGTATATATACCCCAGACATATATATTTTTTAAGTGGCACAAAACAGTGTGAATATTATATTAACATTTTTGCATAAAGGGGGAATAACAAAGGTTGGTGTTTTCCTGTTTATGTGTAAATAAACTGGACAGATAAACGAGCAGCCAGCGTAGATGTTACCTCTCCTGAGAGACAGCAACATGGAGCAAATGGCAGATTAGGTGAGAAAAAGATTCTTTTCCAGCCCATTTATATTTTTATACTATCTAAAATTATTTAACTCATGTAATGCAGTACTTTTTTAATAATTTTATAATTAATTTTAAAAATATTTTAAATAAATTAACCATGCACAGATAATTGCATTTGGAGATACATAAAACGAACAGATGATCAGTGCTAATGAAGAGTACCTGCTGAGGGCCGGGCGCGGTGGCTCACACCTGTAATCCTACCACTCTGGGAGGCCGAGGTGGGAGGATCGCTCAAGGTCAGGAGTTCGAAACCAGCCTGAGCAAGAGCGAGACCCCCATCTCTACTAAAAATAGAAACTAATTGGCCAACTAAAAATATATATAAAAAATTAGCCGGGCATGGTGGCTCATGCCTATAGTCCCAGCTACTCGGGAGGCTGAGGCAGGAGGCTCGCTTGAGCCCAGGAATTTGAGGTTGCTGTGAGCTAGACTGACGCCAGGGCACTGTAGCCTGAGCAACAGAATGAGACTGTGTCTCAAAAAAAAAAAAAAAAAAAAAAAAAAGATTACCTGCTAAAAGGTAGTGTTGTATAATCAAAGCAGGACAATTTGGAATCAGGCAGTCCTGGGTTGAATCTCTACTCAAATCTTTACTAACTGTGCAAACAAGAACACGATAACTAATCAAACTGAGACTCCCAGTCCACCTGTACAATGAGCACACTGCATGCAGATGGCACCAAGGTGGGATTCTTATCAGAAATGCATGCATAGATCATTTAGTCTAATATGCAGCACACAAAAAGCAACAGAGTACATTATATTAATTCTTAGTATAATTTTCTTTGTAGAGGAAAAACGCTTTATAGCTAGTACCAATGAACTATGAATATTTTTGCAAATATTAGCGATTTTGTTGCTTACACCAGGGACATTATAGGCTCACTCTAAAACACCTCTAAGAACATTTCTAAAATCTTGCCAGGACAAAGAAGGAACTGAATGGGATGCGTAGATACAAGAAAAACGCCAATCGCCAGTGACACGTGATGAGTCTGTAACTTGGCGGTTGTGTGTTTTAACTCACATCAATATAGCTGGCATTTATGTAGTTGGACCCTGCATCTCCGTTTATCTCAGAGAGCTCAACACGGTTATAGTCATCTGTTTAAAGAAAAGAGAAATAAACAAGTGAAACAATGAATAATCGAGCAGCCCAGATACACAGAAATTCAACTCTCCAAGAGTACTCACAAGGAAGGATGTCAACGTAACGGTTTTTGTTCTGGTTAAAGGGCTTTCTAGCATCTTTGATAGGAAACTTGCTAAACACACGTGGAATGCTCTGAAAGACACAAACATTCTTTAGGTCACAGCAGATCAAGGAAAAATAATTTCCCCCTTACCAACTATCGTTTTGAGCAAATGTGATATCCTATAACATGTTTTCTTCTTATTGATAAAGAAGTTGCATATGGTAAGTGAAATAAATATTATTAGGAATAATGCAAAAAACACTTTTTTCCCCTTTAAACATTACCTTAACACTTATACTCCCATAATACACTAAAATTAAAAAAATGAACTGAAAAAAAAAAACATTAATGATGTACTACTTTCAAAACAAATCTCATGAGTGAGGGTCAATTTAGAATTGGTTGTTGTGTCACTTTAAAATTCATTTAAGAACAGACTCTTAAGTGATTATCTAGAGCACAAGTGCCAAATCAGCCAAGTGTATTTTGTGGCACAGCTTCATAACACAATAAAGCATTATATTAAAGTATGACTAGCTCCATACTATGATATTGTCAATCTCTATGAATGTCTCTTCTGGTTTATTAATATCTGCTTTGATTATGTTGCAATATTATGCAGGATAAATCATAAAGGAAAATGGTTACACAAAATGCATTTAACATGGCATTTTCTTGATGTGTGAATAGAATTTCTCATCATATATCAAGGGCAACACACACCTGAAATTCAGCCAGAAAGAGTCTCCCTTCATCAGCAATCTTTCTTTTATAAGTTTCCAACAAAACATCTGCATGGATTGGATCCACATTCATCAGTTGTTTTTCATCCTCTGTAAACACATTAAAGATGCAGCACTAGTTATGTGCCTATCTTCCAAACTGGCATACAAATTTCAGTAAATGTACACCCTATATTCAATCCTTAGCTTCTTTCCTTCTCACACACATTCCACCTAAGAAATCTCACTTGTGTACGTACCATAAATCAATGACTTCTAAATCTTATATTTTAGCCTCTATATTGTTCCTTCTAATAGAATGTCCTTCCCTATCTTTGGTGCTTAGAGAAAAGATCCCAGATCAAACATCACCATTGTAAGGACATCCACATTTCTTTTTGATTATATGCATTTTGTAACAGTTACCGTATTTATGAATGTATATTATAATTATTATTTTTCTTTGTGTTATTTCCATTTTAACTTATTGTAAAATATTGTAAACACACAGATGAAATAAGAGAATATGATTAGTGTCCCTATACGCATGACTTGGCTTAATTTGATCATCTGTTTATACTCGTCATCTGTGAAACAAGTTATATTCACTTGTTATGCTTCCAGAATGTAAAATATATTATAGACTGTGTTTGTGAAATAATGTACTACAGAGTAAAAATACACAGTAACCATCAAAAGCTATAATTGTCTATGGAATTTAAAAAAAAAACAGTTTTAGAAGAATAAGAGAATTTAAGCTGTCACATGGAAAAAATACGTTTCTCCTACTCTTCCACATATTGCTGGTAATATTTCTTTCAGTATTACCCATTTCATATTAATTATACCCATGTATCAAATGAAGAAAGAAAGTATCCATGAGGGTGGCACATTTATCTTATCCATGGAAACTTTCTATCCAATTAGAGCTATCAAACTGGCCATGTGCAGTTGCTGCTTTGGTTGTTGGGAATCCTGGCATTCATTCGCTCTGAGCTGAGGGCCACCCTCAGGGTTTCACGGGGTCTGAGTGGATAAGTTCTAATGCATTCCAAGGTGCAATCGGCACTGATTTGGAAATAATATATTTTGTTGACCCTCTCCCAATACATCTTGACTCCTTGAAATGGCATATCCTACTCTGCTCAGATGCCTGCTGCCCCTGTCTTCTTTATTCTTTCCTCAGCCTATCAAAACTAATCCTCTGGACACCTTATCTCACTAATTTATTTATTCCTCGGCATTTATTAAATGCCAAACGCTAACATCCAGGCACTGGGGTTAAAGTGGTGCATGAGAAAGGCAAACCTTGATGCCTTCCCAAAGCTCACATTCTTAGTTGGGGGACGATAGTTAACAAACTAATGCATAAAAGTAGAATACAGTGCCAGGGAGCGATAGATTCCTCAAAGGAAAACAAAACCCACTAAGGAGCTTCAGAGAACCAGCCCTAAAGCTTCTGCAGGCAGACTTGGTACCTGCTCTCGCCAGGGCCAGGGGGAAACCCTTCAAACACAAGTTAGCACAAACAGCTGAATCCTGAAATTCTTCCTGCCTCGAGTACGAGAAAACAACTTTTTTTAATTGCGAACAAAGTTTCAATGTCTTTAACTTAGTCCCCTTTTACCAGATCACAAATCATGTCTTTAAAAAGAAATTAAATAAATGACATATAAAAATTGAATAAAAAGAGAGGAAAAAAAAGGAATTTGTTTTCCTCTCCTAAGTCAAAGGGCTGTTCTTCATCCCGTCCAGAACGGTGTCTTTAGCGGGAACAGCCAGCAGCCCAGCCTGGCAGGGACTTGGGGACCCTCCCCACGCCACACCTCCCCATCTTTGTGACTTCCCATCTGCTCTTCCTTCCACGGCTCCCTCATCTGTTGGTCTGGCGTTTGCCCACAACCTCGGCAGACCAGCCTCCTGTTCTCCTCACGCACACTTTTCTATCTTCTTTATTTCTATAGAGCCATACAGGGTGTTTATCAAATTACCATCATATTTGTTAACATATTTGCCTCCCTCTAGCAGATTCTAAACCCTCTAAGGGCAGAGTCTGCTGCCTGTTGCTGCAATAGTCTCAGCGCCTAGCATAGTATATTTAGTGTATGCAGGGAACTGCATAGATGCTCGCTGATCAAATGAATGAATGAATGAATTTAAGTTTTACCATGGCATGAGCAGAAGAAGTCCATGTTAAACATTAACAACGCCACACTTCCTACTCTGAATGAATAGATTCAAATGCAGGGCCGGGAATATTCATCAGTAAAAAAAAAAATAGGCAGACTTACCCCTTTCAACAAGTTCATATCGATCATCTAAACTGCTGTGAAAATAAAAAAAACAAGTTGCTATAGTCTTAAGAAACATAGAATTCCGCTGGCATTTAATTCATATGTAATAAACGTCTTGAAGGGATAAAGGAATGGATGCTGGGGGAATAAAAGGAGAAGAGGGAAGGAGGGAAGAGAGAAAGAGTCTAGAAAGAGAAAGGACAGAAAAGGCAGAGAGGAGAAAGGAGGGTGGAAAGAAAAAGTGAGGGCGGAAAAAAAAAAAAAAAACAGCCAAGAGTTGTCTGCTAAACTCAGATAAATGGCTGAATGAGTTTATTTTAAATTTTCTGTTTTTCATCACATGTGGCTATTTTTGGCCAAAGAAACACACGAACGTCTCCAGATATTTATTTCCCTCCTTTCTTTTGCTTTTGTCAGTCCTCAATCCCTCTCATCCTCTCTGTCCTAAAAGACCAGACACACGTTCTTTCTGCTGGCTATTATTAAACCAAGTCCACAACATTGTTAGCAAGTGTAGAAAATACTAATATTTAATATAAGCCAATAAAACGCTACTTTAAAAGTCTTTGATTAAAAGTTCTGGTCACGAGCTGGACTCCACACCGTCTTCTCCAGCTCATGTACCTCACTTAACTGGTCGCATCACTGCCTTGTGGATAAATGACTTGTGTCCCTATTGCCATTATTATTTTTAGCTCATAAGTCAGCTCTTACCAGGATCTTCTCTTATGCAGATCATAGATTTTATAGAGAACAACAATCAGGGCTATTGATGTCACAACAATCAGAAATGCCAGAAATGCTATCAGTGCTTTAGAATTATCTAGAAATGAAGAAAAATAACATATTAATAGAGCTTATTATGTCACATGTTTTGCAAGATTCATTGGATAATCACCTTTAAAGTACTTCCATTTTAATATTTTTCCTTGACTTGTGAGGTTTCAAAAACTAAAAATTTCAGAATTAGACCAAATACCTGTTTCTGTCATTTTTGGCTATATTTATTCGGAACCAATAAAAACATTTTATATTTAATTAGAAGAACAATTGACTTTCCTGCCATTAATAGTCTTTTATAAAATACTATCATTTCTATTTAATTTCTTTCTGTCAATCATTCCATTTCGAAGGAATCAAGGAAGTCATCTAGTATATTTTTGGAGAGAAACTCATATAGTTTAACTTCATATGCAAAAGTGGGCAGCTTCCTAAGGGGATCAGAAAGGCTTCTATTCCACAAAGATATACCCTCTAACCTGCTCATGGAGGGGTCAAATCAATTCACCAAGGGACAAAAATGTTTTCATTCTATAGTCAGGATAAGACTTACCCTGACTTAAATTTTCACTAAGGTTTAATGTGAAATCACACCCTTTCCTAGAGAAAGGGTGGCGAAGAGAGGGTGTCTTAGGAATATCTCTTAACTAGAATGAGTATATGATCTTTTTCTTCTATAATGAAAATGCAACAAGATAATGCAGCCACCTAAGGGCTTGAGCTCTGCAGCCAGACCGTTTAGGGTCCCAGCCCTAGCTCTGCCACTACAGTGGGGAACTTAGCCAGAATCCTTATTATCTTGTACCTCTGTTCTTCCTCCATAGGCTCAGATCTATAGGTAATGTTAGTAACTCTAGAGAAAGCAGGATATAATATTGTTCATATATATCTGAAGGAAACTATAAAGACAAAAGAGAACTGGTTAAAAGTAGTTTCTCCAGTGAACAGAACAGTGGGTGTGGAATGTCATATCCAGCTGCAATTTTCATTATATTATAATAGAATTTTAAATGAATTTTTTCATGTGTACCTTTACTTTGATTGAAGTACTTTAAGTAGTATTTAAATAGGCATATCCTGATTAGGAAGTGCTTAGCTGCAATTAGGTAAATCAAGACAGATATCTCTCTAAGACCCACTTCTACCAAGCACACCACGGAGGAACAGAGTAAGACAAAGTAGGTAACGATCTCTGAAACACCGCACAAAACAAAGTTGCTGACGTGAAGAAAAACCATAGACAGAATCATAATAGTTTCTTTGTATACATAAATCCTCTTATGAATTCAATGATCCTTTAATAATTGAACCTCCTGATTTGAATCTAAGGTATTATATTTTAATATGATGTTCAGCTATATACCGTGTTTCCTCGAAAATAAGACAGGGTCTTATGTTTATTTTTCCTCAAGAAGACACCCTAGGGCTTATTTTCAGGGGATGTGTTATTTTTTATAAGTACAGTACAACAATCTACATTTATTCAAATATAGTGACGTCGTCTTCTTCCAGAACATCATCATCACTCTCCAAACCCCGAATTCCACCCTGAATGTCTTGCAACTCTATTTCCTTTAGAACCATCGGCCCCAATCTCTCGTGTCGAGCCATAGAGCTCTCACGGGGCAGATGAGAAGGGCTGCTGGTCATCTTTCCTGCTCCTCGATAACATGCATGGGTTGTGCAGATGCGCCGCGTAGCCACGCCCACCACTAGGGCTTATTTTCGGGGTAGGGCTTCTATTGCGCACATGCTCAGAAATCCTGCTAGGGCTTATTTTGTGGATGGGTCTTATTTTCAGGGAAACACTATATATATATATATGTGTGTGTGTGTGTGTGTGTATATATATGCGTGTGTATATATATGTGTGTGTATATATATGTATGTATGTTTTTCCAGATAACTTAAAATATTATATTTATGGAAAATATATAATGAAAACATTTGATGATTAAATGTGACTATGCATGTAAAATAATACATATTGCAGGCACTAACATGTATCTTAATATCTATATAATAAATAGCCCAGTAATGACTTACAGGAGGTTGCCCTGTGAACAACAATTGGATCTCCATCAAAGTCCCCATTGTTAAAATGGATCTGAATTTCAGTAATAAAAAAGAAAATGATTTAGTTTCCAATGTAAAGTTATATATCATAATGCATACGTACATAATGCAAAACGTACATTATACAAATAACATTATACAATGTTATTTATCTTCATTAAAAATACTCCGGTTTGCTTCAAATTTGAAACTTCAAGGTAGTATCGCTATGTTATCAAATATTTTGTAAAAGATGATTAAAAGATATAATGAAATCTTAGCTCGCTTAGCAAAAATAATAATAGTTATAATCAGTAGTAATTAATGAAACTGTGTGAATAAATAAAACCCAATATATCAAAATATTCCTAATTTAAAGTTAAAATTTCCTATTAGTAGGTTAATATCTTTCCATCTTATTTAAAAAGGAAATTCAACCATAAGCTGTTTACAAGAGCTTTATGTATAAAATTCAGTTTAAAATGTTTAAAGGGAAATGGATACAGAGTAAAATTTAACTAAGCATAAATACCTGTCTTATAATATTTAATGTAAATAAAACAAAAACAATGTTTTTAGATATACAGGGAAACTGAAAGGAGGGAGAAAAACAATGAGAATCTTTGACAAAAAAGCAAACTTAAGTAAAAATAGATCTGATTAGTGTCATTAAATAAGATTGATAGCTATGATAAATATGACAAATACATACCTAAACTTTTATCTTATGGAGAATATATAATTTCCCCAGTATTCACAGAATATTCATAAACATTTATCATGAACTGAGTTATAAAAAATATTCTACTAGTCCCCAAAGGCAGAAATTATAAAAGCCAATGACCGTTTATGAACTAATAACTAGTCACAGTAAGAAACTCAAGCACCAGAAACATAAAAACATTCTTCTAAATAACAGGTAAATTAAAAACTCTTCCAAATTGCAGTTATAGACTCGTCAGGAATTATGAATAATAAGAGCATTTTACTTTAAGAATCATTTATTAACTTTTACGTGCAGGCATTCAGAAATTAGTGATATAGGGATATAGACGTGGGATACAGTCAAAATTTTACCAAAGGACGATTCATAGCTTTTTTTTTTTCCTTTTAATTAATAAAAAGTAAAAAAAAAAAAAAAAAAAAAAAAAAAAAAAAAAAAAAAGAAATGAAGAGAGGGAAAACACTTTCAATCCCAAAGCAACAGGAACATCATCAAAATAAACTCATGAAAAAAGTAAAAAATTAATAATAATAAATCAACTTTACTAATTTATCAACCAGAGACCACCATGGTGAAAAAAAAGCTGAAATGGCTTCAACTCAGCATAAGGCATAAACGCGGTGGTCGTGGAGACAAAAAGAAGCGAGCAAAGAAGTTACAGCAAGTGCAATCAGGAAAACAAAAGACAGACTTTTGAACAGTGGGGGAAGAGAATGGGCAACTGAATAATTACCCTCTAGCTTGTATTTTAAGACTTTGTTTTATTACGACGGCCACCTATATTTTAACAGAAAAACTTATAATGTGTGAAGACCTGGAGAAGAGTATCTAAGAAGAGAGAAGAGCCTGCAGAGAGTTGCCTAAGAGGAGCAAAAATCTCTCGGTGTGTTTGAGAAACTGAAAAGAAACCAGCCTGCCGGGAACCTCAGGGCAATGGGGAAGTCGTGGGAACAAAGGATAATTATACAACGATACGGCAATAACACAATAGTTTTTTACATGCACAAGTCTTCGAAAAAAAATATGTAAGTGGCACGCTGACTCCAAAGGATGTAAAATATCTGACAAGGCTAATCATATTGAAAGAAAATGCAAATGCTTCTCCAAGAATTCTTCTGCACAAAAGGGACCAAATTGCCCGGAGAACAAATCATCCCTATGCTATTTAAAGGTATATAACGTGGAAGAACAGGAAAATACCTCCGATGTGTTTTATTGCGTCAACATAACGTTTATGCCAGGGATCCTTAAACTTTTTAAACAGGGGGCCAGTTCATTGTCCCTCAGACCGTTGGAGAGTGGGGTGCACATTCCACACATGCGCACTGTGGGCCCGGCATGAGTCCGCTGCTAAGCAGGACAGGCAGCAGTGGCAAAAACACCCGGCAGGGCCGGGTAAATGTCCTCGGCAGGCGGCATGTGGCCCGCGGGGCCGGAGTTTGAGGACGCCTGGTTTATGCCAAAATGTGATAAGAATGATGACCCCATGCCTGTGCCAACACCACCACTACCCACTTATTAAATGATCTCGTTGGTGCATACTCATTCAGAAAGACGTAATAAAATAGTAGGCTGCTGATTTCAACAATGCTTAAAAAGAATAATGCACCATGACAAAGCAGGATTTTTTTTTTTTTTCTTAGAATGTGGGAAGAATGGTTTAGCACCAGAAAACCTTTCACTATAATCCATCATATAAACAAGTCTTACCATAGCATCATGACTATGGCGTTATCTAACACAGTGTCATTAAAAAAAAAAATTCACAAGATCATTATAATGTATATAGGTAGTATGATGATATAGAGAGGATAACCTTACCCTAAACTCATAGTCTGTTGAATAGTGAAGATCTTGTACATCGAAGTCGCAGGCATTTTGTTCATAATTATGAAGTGAAGCAGCCCCAACTCTGACTTCCAAATGATAATGTTCCTGGGGACCGTTAAGGTCAAGGGGAGCCTTGCACACAACCCGCATGCTGTTGTCTGAAGTCTGGCTGACAGTCACCTTCTGCACTTGGCCGGGATCTGTCAAAATGAAGAAATGTGTGTTATTTTAATCATCTAATATGCATACTGATATCGCCTGACAATTCGCGTGCACAGCACAAAGCATTCTAAGTGTCAGTGCAGAGAGGAACAATTTTTTATTTAGGTACTATCATAAAGTCGTTACGGTAGCACCCAAATAAAAAAAAAAAAGTTTCATTGAAGCATCTGGAAAAAAAAATCGCCTATCCATCCAGTGAGTATTAGCATGAAGCCGTGAGCATCCGTGCAGTCCCTGAGGCAGAGTGTATAGGATTAGGGAATAGAGGAAAGGAGGGGGGCAGGGGAGCAGGAGCCGGGGGGTGCAAATGGGGGGCCGTGATGCTGGTGGTCCAGACCCTCCAAGGCCTGTCGCCCGGTCCAGACCCTCCGTCCCCAAAGTTCTCACACTCTCCTGGCGAACGGCCTCAGGATCCTCCAGGAGCAGCAGGGATACAATGTCTTTATTTTCTGTGGCATCACAGAAACTCAGGAAACAACAAAAGCAATCAGCTCTAGCACCTGGGTATTTTAAATCAGAACCTAAGTGACGTTAAGAAATGCCTTGGGGAAAAAGAAAAAAAAAAGGCAGAAATGTTTTATGTCTTTTTAGAACATCCTCCAACTCCTCTGGGAGAACTAGGACCTGCATCCCTGCGCCCGGCTGGGAGGAGGGGGGGACAGGGGCGGGAGCATCCTCTGTTCTTCATTCTTCTGGAGACGGGGTTAATCCGGGGCGCGGAGGTCTCGAGATTGTCCTAGTCAAAGACGGGATTAGTCAGAACCTTTAAAAGCTCCGTACTCCTGCTCTGAAGCAGAGCACTAGTACTTTGAGACGGGAGTCTGCCAGCCTCCTCATTTGCCAGCAAATTAATACACTTCCCTTTCCTTCTCCCTGCAGCCCCTCAGGAAAAAAAAAAAAGAAGAAGAATATTTTCTGTTCAGCTCTGAAGGGGACATTTCTTCATGAGCTTGCTGCTCACTAGGGTCTCTGGAAGGTCCCCAACACAGGGTGCTCCTTCTTCCCTGTCCTTGACGGAGGTTGACTGGTACCCTAGAGCCCGATCTAGCTTTGGGCGAGGAAATTTAAGAGACATACAGGTGACAAGAGCCAAATGTCACCGAAAGGAAACCTCAACTGGGAAACGTGACACAGAATAAAATCGTAGGTAGTTCAGCGTAACAAAGAGAAGAAAAATGCTATTACATTTCACAAAATGTTTTAGCCGGCACACAGAGGGTCAGTAAGTGAATACTTTGGGGGGCATTGTTAGGCGTCTGACTGCGGGTGATATTTCTAGATTATGAAGACAACAGCAGACAATGCATTTTTTTTTAATCTAAATTGACCAGGAATTTAATTGCCTGAAATCGTGCAAACCTCACCACTGGAAATGCCCTCATACTTCATCCTCACAGTTCTGTGACTATATATGAAGAATACAGAGAACCTAGGGTAACAGTTTTTATTTTATTTTTTGAGACAGGGTCTCACTTTGTTGCCCAGGCTAGAGTGAGTGCCATGGCGTCAGCCTAGCTCACAGCAGCCTCAAACTCCTGGGCTCAAGCGATCCTCCTGCCTCAGCCTCCCGAGTAGCTGGGACTACAGGCATGCCCCACCATGTCCGACTAATTTTTTTCTATATATATTAGTTGGCCAATTAATTTCTTTCTATTTATAGTAGAGATGGGGTCTCGACCAGCTCAGACTGGTTTCGAACTCCTGACCTCTAGCAATCCGCCCGCCTCAGCCTCCCAGAGTGCTAGGATTACAGGCGTGAGCCACTGCGCCCAGCCAAACAGTTTTTAAATTATTTTATTTTAAACTGTTATAAAGCCTAGCGATTAACAAATATGCCAGGTCAATGTGCTTTCCAAATGAAGCGTAAAGATAGATGTATTTTAGGCCAAAAAATTCATGCTTTGCCTTTTGCCATTCAAGAACTTACGTGATGTGTTTGTTCGGAATTCACAGGTGACAGCAGTCCCATTGCGTTGCACTTTTGCCTTGTTGTAGGCATTTAATGACACATGATATTGTGTGTAAGGTTTCAAATCTTTCAAACGATGTATGTTCTCGGTATCATCCAGATTGAAGCATCTTTCTTCTCAGAGAAAAAAAAAAAGGGAAAATTTAGTAAGTCATTAGAAGTCAGGATTGCCACATATTTATTTGATGTGGTCTCTGCACGGTGTCATTCCAAGCAGACTCCAAACTAATGAATGATTGAGAAATAAGTATTAATAGATCCTTGATCGTCAGAAATACATACAAGTATCAGCAAAATGGTACTGTGTTTCCCCGAAAATAAGACCTACCGATAAAATAAGCCCTAGCAGGATTTCTGAGCATTTGCGCAATAGAAGCCCTACCCCGAAAATAAGCACTAGTGACGGGCATGGCTACGCAGCGCATCTGCACAACCCATGCATTTTGTTGTGGAGCGGGAAAGAAAATGACCAGCCCTTCTCATCTGCCCCATGAGAGCTTTATGGCTCGACATGAGAGATTGGGGCCAATGGTTCTAAAGGAAATAGAGTCGCAAGAAATTCAGGATGGAATTCGGTTTTCGGAGAGTTAGGATGATGTTCCAGAAGACGACTTAACTATATTTGAATCCATGTAGATTGTTGTACCATACTTAAAAACTAGTAAGACATCCCCTGAAAATAAGCCCTAGGGTGTCTTCTTGAGGAAAAACAAATATAAGACCCTGTCTTATTTTCGGGGAAACACAGTATTGAACAAACTCAACTATTATCAATAAACTCAAGTGGTCAATGATTTTGGTTTCATGTGATTAATCTGGTAGATAACATTTTTGATGAGTTCAGGCACATTGTAAAGATGATATCTTTTCTTTCTGAGAAACCAGAGCCCCCAATAGATACTATAAAAGTCTTAAGTTGCGATGTTTCAGAACGATCATTTTTTAGTGAACCTTGTCTGATACTTAACCCTCAAATTTTGAACGTTGATGTTAGCTACTGTTTTGGACTTCCCACGAGGAATCCACTGATCACCAGTAACTGGGTCTATTCTACCACACTACTGTAAACACGACAGCAATTCGTGGGGCTGTGAGTACGAGGGGAAGCTCTTTGCCGGCTCTGGGATCTGAACTGTTCATGGAAAGGTGATCGAAACTGAGTAGGCGGAAGGGAGAAGAGAAAACATCACAAAGGAAAGAAGGAAGGTTTTGAGGTTAGAGAAAAATCTGACGAGGACAGTAGTTTTCTGGCTAAGAGGCGGGACCTCGCTGAAATGTGTTTTAACCTTCAGGCAGGAAAATCAGCATCTGTTACGGTAAAAAAAATCACTCGTGACTGTTTTTGAGCAGCCAAGTGACACCAGAAAGGACAGGTTAAAGGCAGATAAGGGTGGCAGCGTGTCACTTTACCAGATCATCATCACGCCGATGATGATCGATGATGATCACGTGATCATCATACCAAAAGTGATTTTTAAGAAACGAATGACTCACTCCGTTTGTCAAGCACTGTACGTGAATCGGTTAATCTAACCGTCACCACAGCCACCTCCTGGCACTGTTGGCGTTACCCCAGTTTGCAGATGAGAAAACTGAGCTGCAGGAGACGAAGCAACCTGTACCTGACCCCACAGGAGGGAAAGGAAGAAGGAAGCCAGGACGGAACCCGGGCATCGACGTTCCATAGCCCACGTTCTAGTCTTCATCGTTTTTACACACTGTATGGTGGGGAAGACAGACAAGGACCCCCGGCGGCGGGGGGTTGGGGGGCGCGAGCTTTATCTTTGCCTTGGTTTTACGTCTCCTTTCTGGTGCGGCTGGTCATGCGTGGGGACCGGCAGGGGCGGAGCAGGAAAAGATCTAGCACCGATTATCTCTGATCGCTGCTACTTGTCTACACAGTGGAAGTTACAGCAATCTCTCTGTCTCGCCAGGGGATTCTGAATAGTCAGGGAGATAGATAAAGCGGCTGTTTTAGCGTCATGAAAATCGTCCATTTCTCAGAAACCCCCGCGCCGGGGCGAGTTGATGGGTACTTGCCAGCTGCGTTCTGCAAGTATCTTCAACCGTCCCCACGGACAATTCTCTTCAAGGGCAGGACAGGTGTAAGCTCAAGGGAAGAGCCATGGGCATCCTCTGACCAAGGCTTCTGCCAGCTCCTCACAGCTCTGACTCTTAGCACAACGCCCAGCTCCTTACTGGGATAAAATCCAAGCGTCGGACGTCGCCCCCAAGATCAACCTGCTTGCACTCAGCGACCTCATTTTTTACGTTTGCGGGTGTAATCTCATCACTGCTCTGCATCAAAACGAAGGTCGTTCAGGTGGTTCTATGAAGCTTTCATCTTAGCCCATCTGACAGAAGTCCAATTGTTGACTTTATTTTTGAGCAATGCATCGTTAAAAGGTATGGACGTTCGGGCATTTTTTTTTTAAAGCCATAATTCATCAAAGTTTTCAGTGCTTAGAAAGGGGGTTTGGAATGTGCATTTCCAAACTGCTCGGAGTTCCAAGCGTTAGTTAAAAAGCCAAAGTACGTGGACATTCTTTCCTCCTCTGTGTGTTTAAACGCTTTTTTTTTTTTTCCTGAAGACTCTGGCATCAGAGCACAAGTTGTATGGGAAAAATTAAGAATTTATTTGACTAGATGCTTGAATGGTTTTTTTTCCCTCGGGGGCAAGGGGGACGGACGTTCAAGTCACCTGCGTAGCTCTGCAAATGCCTGAAGAGAAAACCAGTTTCTCCATTTGTTACCTCTTGTGTTTTTAGAACATACCTCAGGAAATGCATGAACAATTTCCTCCTTTAGACAGCTCTAAAGTATGCTCTGGAATACTATTTCAAATAGTATGAACCTGTTTATCCCATAGGATTTTGTATCACCAAAAAAAAAAAAAAAAAAGTAGTTTTTCCCTTTAAAAAAAGGCATGACACAAAATATATTTCCAGCAATGTCATTGTGGCCTCCGAGGATGCACATTTGGTTTCAATGGCCTTTGAAAAATAATCCTCTGAATGCAACAAAGCACAGAAGGTCTCTCCCCTCATTATCAAGAAAGTGTCGCTGTCACTTGGCATTCTTAAGTTAATGACACAAAACTGCGGTTCCCTGAGATATGCTAAAAACATGAAAAACACAGGAGCAGAAAGAAAGCAGTTCTAAGCTGTCGAACTTGAACATTTATCGTGTCATTCTGCTAACCTACCTCAGTTCCGTCGTATGAACTATGAAGATATGTACACACTTCTCTCAGAGCCTTTACCAAGCTATTTAGTAAAATCCTTAAATAACACATTTTAAAGATACTTGATAAACTGAGGCTAGTAAATAAACATCAAGGACATTTTCCCTACTCCTTCTAATTCCTGGCTTTCAGAGACACTGAAATGACAAAATTATGAAATTAAAAAAAAATGTAATATCTGGTTAAAAAGTAATAGGAACTGCAAATTTCATAGACTTTTTTGGGAGCTTTGCATAGTGATTTTATTTGACATAATGAGACTGGTTAAAATAGTTGCTTTAACAACGCTCTTATCCTATCAACTCTCTTTGACTCAGCTAAAGTGGTAGAGGACTGAATTAAGGTATATGTTTGCGATACATGAAAAAAACGAAAGCAAAGCACATTTCCGTTTAGGGTAGGGCTGACTCCTGAGAGCACTTTAGGCAGAGTCAGATACATGATGTGGATGGAGCTGGGGTCAGCCACCAGTGGACGGTTGTGTAGAAAAATACACACGCTGCCTGATATTGCCCACCCTTGCCCCCTTTCCCCTCCAATATCACTCGAGTATTGCATTTGGATAGCTGTTAAACGTGAGTAACAAATAAGAAGGAGCCATGCTAGTTGCAGACAAACAAACAACAAAATAAAACTCATCAGACTGCTAATAAGTAACTCATTGCATCCTTCTTACCCTAATTATGCAAATATAGTTTCTTTTTAAAAACTTACAAAGGAGCAGTAAACATACCAAATTCCCACCGTATACTCTGGCATAAAAAAAAAAAAAAACACCCCGCAGTCAAGAGAGTACAGAAACCGAGGAATACAACACAGGTATGAGTGGAAGATTCAGAAAAGAGAAAAACAAACTGTGTGTTCTGACAGAAGCCATGCAAAGGCAGTTTGCAAAAGGTGTGTTCGATGAGGCGAAGACTATCTAATCATCTTGCTGTTTTTATCTCCCATTTTTCCTTTCTAAGAGATTCAACTTCCGAAATTACTGAAACCTCAACTATATTGTATAATCTTTCTTCTCCACACCATTTGTATCTTCTTATGCTAATTTGAAAACGTGTATTTGACTTTGCTGGAGCGCTTTGACTCTTAAGACTCAAAAAAAAAAAAAAAAACTAGCAAAAACAATGCCATCAAAATATAAAATAACATGCTGAAGGCAAATAGTTTTTCACTTTTCAAGTTTTGAAATCTACGTGTGATTCCTTCCCGCCATACCTAGCAAGGGACTTCTAGGAGATGCTCTCTCTACTCCTGCTTTCCCCTGTAGGTAGAGGATTAGAGAGAAGGGTTTCCCAGAGGTCCAGGCTGCTCTGAGTTGCTCCATCGATGCTCACTGCTTTCTACAAGCCTTTTAGATACTTTCACGTCGTCCGGGAGATGCCTGTTCTCTCACATAGCCTCTCATTCGGAGGTCCCACGGGGCTGAACTCATCAGACCACATTTTTTGCCTGCCATTTTCTTCCGCGGAAGTCCGATTCTCAGCTAGAACTGCGTCCCAGTATTCCACCAAACTGGCCTCGGTGGCTGACTGAGTCCACATTTCTTTTTTACTCACCCAGCATTTCACGTGTGTTAACTAAAACAAGCGTTCGCAGAGCGTTTGCTTGTTTGTTGTGTGTTCAGGGGCCTCAGGGACGGGTCCAAAGCAAGCCGGACCACTCACACATTTGCAAGACACAAACGAGTAGTATCTTCCGGGGACTTTCTTTTTCTAGGCTTTGGGGTGCAGAGATGGGAACTAAGATCAAGAAAGGCAAGCAGACATTGGGGGTGGTTCTGAGTATAAGTCATTTCCAGGGCTGGAAAGCAGTTCTGAAATCAGAGGCGTGCATTATCATGCCCACCACAGTCTCCGCGCAGGAAGCCCTAGGGCTCAACCCACATTTCTAGTATTTCCAAATTCTAGATTTATCTTTCCTTGGCATGAAATTAAGTGTTGTACAAATTACCTGTCTTGTTCCAATAGCAAAGGGTGAAATGATGAAACACACCCTCAGGGGGACTCCAAGCAACCCTGCCTTCACGGCCACTTACAGCATCACAGGTGAGATTCCGAGGCTTGTTCGGAGCTGTCAAAAGAGTAAGGATATGTAACATGTAAAATAAGGCATGGAGAAACCATGCTCCGTGTTGTAAGCACGTATTATTAACGGCTGTAGTTTGACTAACTGTAAATGAAGGATGACATTTAGAGGAAGACACGTGGGCTTATTCAACTTGCTTTAGAGTAAAACTACTTTAACAAAGTAAACATCGCTCCAGAGTGTCGCTGTGGAACCTGAGCATTCCCGGGACTTAAAGATGCCCGCTTCCTCTCATTTATACTATTCTCCAGATATCCTGGGATTTGTAGGTCTCGCGGTGCCGGAAATCAGGCATTTGTGACACTGATAAATTTAACAGTCATTATTTGAATAGCACTTGTCCCTGCTGTCAGTATCTAGACATTAGGACAAGAGAAGAATGGATAAATATTTACATAAAATGCATGAGATACGGATAACCTTAGAGGTACGGTTTGACGAGTTTTGGCAAATGCGTACATCCGTATAACCACCACCACAATCAGAGAACAGAAAAAATTCCTATAACCTCAGAAAGTTCTTCTGTGCCTCCAGCCACCTCAGCCACCGCACCCCCCCCCAGCTCAACCCACACCTGCTCTAATCTGCTTTCTATTAATATAGATTAAATTTATCTTTCCATGCATTGCATAGGACTCAAATTAAACAATAATATTTTTTTACGTCTAGCATATTGCCTTCAACATAATGTCTTGAAGATTCATTCACATTGCTGCATGTGTCAGTAGTCCCTTTTTATTCATCAGTAGTTAGAGTAACGATATGAGAGGTACCACATTTTGTCTATGGCTCAACAGTTAAGGGACATTTGAGTTGTTTCCAGGTTTTGGGCTACTATGAATGAATCTTCTTTATCATTACATGGACTTGTTCTTTCCTTTTTGGTAAACCTAGAGTGAAATAGCTGGGTCATTACTTTTACATTCTCCCCAACAGTTAGCATTATCAGTCTTTTTAAGTTTACCCATTTTAGTGGATGGGTAATATCAGTGTTGTTTGAATTTGCATTTCTCAGATGAGTAATGATGTTGGACATCTTTTGATGTGCCTATTAGCCATTTTTATATCTTCTTTTGTGAAGTATAGATTCAAACTGTTTGCCCACTTTTAATTGAGTCATTTGGTTTTGTAGCTGAATGAGCCCTCTGTATATTCTGGAAAAACTTTCTGTGTTGAAAAAATTAATTGGGATATATTCTTACAACCTATGGTGTACTTCTTATTTCTTTTTAATGGTCCCATTCAAAGAACAGGATTGTTCGATTTTGATGAATTTCAATATATTGAAATTATTTCTTTTATGATTCTTGCTTTTCATGCCCTAAGAAATCTTTGCTTAAGGCATACAGATATTCTCCTATGCCTTTGGACATTTTTATAACTTTAGGCTTAGTGTTTAGATCTGGAATATATATATATATATATAATTTTTTTAGTTTATTTTTGTGTTCATTGAGAAGTGAGGGCTGATGTTCATCTTTTTTCTATAGGGATACCAGGATCATTTGTTGAGAAGACTATTCTTTCCCCCACTGAAATAGCTTTGTGCTTTTATCAAATATAAAAAAAAAAATAGTTTGCTGGTATTTCTATTTTATTACATTGACTTACAAAGACTGGAATAATTATAGTGTTTAATATCCAAAATATATTAAACTTTTCTAGTTATGCTGAAGACACCATTTATTTGCTCTTCTTGTAGCTTTCTTTATGTTATTTTGGAGAATTATGGGAGACATGGATTTAGGCAGCCCCTTTAGTACTCAGCTATTCACATTTTTATATGAAATTTAGAATCACTTTAATATGTTTTGTCAAAAATCCTGCAGTATTATAATTTACAAACAAGTTCAACAATGTGGCAGATTGCAAGATCAATAGAGAAAAACCAATTGTTTTCATATGCACTCGCAGTGAGCAATCTGAAAATGAAATTAAGAAAACAGCACCATTATAAGCAAGAATAAATTGAAACTAGGAGTAAATTTAACAAAAGAGGTACAAGACTTTTGCACTGAAAAGTAGAAAACATTTTGGAAATAAATTAATGAAGACCTAAATTAGTGGAAAAACACCTGATATTCATGCAGACTAGAATTGTTAAGATGGCAATATTCTCCCAATTGATCTATAGCTATTGTACAATCCCTGTAAGAATCCAAGCTGGCTTCTTTGTAGAAACTGATGCGTTGATCCTAAAATTCCTATGGAATTTCAAAGGCACTCAGATATTCTAAACAATCCTGAAGAGAGAAAACAAATTTGAAGGGCACACACTTTTCAATTTCAAAACTTACTACAAAGCAACAGTAATCAACAGTGTGGCACTGGTATAAGGATATGTGTATCAAGGAAATAGAACTGAAAGTGCATAAATAAACCCATCATGTGGCCAAGTAATCTTTTACAAGAGTGGTAGGACCATTCAATGGGGAAAGAACAGTGTTTTCCGCAAATGGTGTTAGGAAAATTGGATAGTCCCATGTAAAAGAATGAAATCAGACCATTACCTAACATGATATACAAATATTGACTCCAAGTGGACCACAGAGCTAAATTTAAGGGCTAAAGCTATAAAATTCTTAGAAAGAGACATAAGGATAAATATAAATGATCTCGGACTTAGCAATGGATTTTTTTCTATATAACACCAAAAGCCTAAACAACAAAACTAAAAACAGAAAAATTGAACTTCATCGAAATTAAAAACGTACATGCTTCAAAAAGTATCAAAAAAAGTAAAAAGACTACTCACAGATGGGAGGATATATTTGTAAATTTGACAAAGGATTTGTGTCTAGAATATAAAAAGAACTACAACTGAATAAAAAAATCCAATTAAAAATATGCAAAAGAGTTGAATAGATAAAAGATATACAAATGGCTAATAAATACATACAAGCATACTTAACATCATTAGTCACTGAGAAATGCAAATCTAAACCATGATGAGATGCCCTTCAGATCTCCTAGGATTATTAAAATAAAAAGGTAGATAAAAACAAGTGTTGATGAAAATGTGGACAAATTGGAACCATCACACATTGCTGATGAATATATGAAGTGGTGCATCCACTTTGGAAAACAGATTGGCAGTTTTTCAAAATGCAAAACATAAAGTTGCTAGTGACTCAAAAAATTGCAATCCCAGACATACACCTGAGAGAACATGAAAATGTGTACACAAAAAGCTTGCACACAAATGTTCATAACAGCGTTATTCATAATAGCTAAAAAGTGAAAGCAAACTAAATGTCACTCAACTTATAAAGGGACAAACAAAATAAGGTGTATCTATGCAACTGCTAAATATTATTCAGCAATGAAAAATGAAGAACGGATACATAATCGCAGCAGAGAAACACCTTGAAATCAGTGAAGGAAGCCCGTCATGAAAGGTCACATATTGTGTGATTCCATTTATATGAAATGTCCAGAATAGGCAAGTCCGTGCAGACAGAGGCAAATTGGCGGTTGCCTGCCTAGAGACGGGGGAGGAGGAGGGTGCTGGAGGGAAAATGGGGAGTAACTGCTAACAGATGCAGGGTTTCTTTTTGCTGTGATGAAAATGTTTTAAATTGATTCTGGAGATGGCTACACAACTCTAAAAATATTTTAAAAATCATTGAACCGTACATTTTAAATGGGTGAATTTTGTGGTATGTGAATTAATGATTAATTTATTTTTTTAAAAAAAAACTGTGGCTTCTTTTGCAGTTATCTTTCAAAAATCTCCCTTCTTTCTCTAGCGAAATGATATGTAAAATGGTTAACCTGCTGTTTTCTGAGGCTGGAGGATTCCTGAATTACTGGGGTAAACCCTAATAATGTTATATTATTTTTTAATCCACTTTGCCAATATTTCATTATCTGTTAATATTTAGCTCGTATGTTCATAGAAGAGACAGACCTATAGTTGCCTCAGCACTGGCCAAGTTTTGTATCCACACTGTATTGATTCTAATCCTATTCCAAACTCTAACAATAGTCAAAATGAGTTAATAAGTTTCCATGTCCTCTATGCTGTGGAATAGTTTGGATAAGAATTATCTGTTCTTTGACTATTTGCCTAACTTTGTAAAACTACCTTGTCTTCATGCTTTCATAAGGGTGTGTTTAGTAAGCAAATAATACGTGTGAGGTGGGTAGAGAAATACGGGAAGTAATTTTAATTCCACGTTTCTAATTCTACCTAGGTAAACGTTCATAATTTATAGGTTCTAGGCAACTAACCATTTTATCTAACTTTTTAAATTGGATGCAAAGTTGTTTTATAATTTTTAGAATTTGTATAATTTTTTTAGTTCTCTTTTTCTTATTTAATCCATAGGGTCATTTTGTTAGATGTCTGGCTATTTCATTATTTCTCTTCAAAGACCCGCCTTTAGATCAGTTGATAAATTCTTATGATTTTTGTTTGTTCCCCCTCAATAACGCCTACTCTAATCTTTGCTATTTTCTCCCTTCTACTATCCTTGCATTTGTTTTCCAAGTACTTTCCGTTGATTTTCATTCAGTTGATAGCAGAGTAATAAAAATTTCTTCTAAACTATCACTTCCAAGGTTACAAAATTCTCCCAAAATGTGTCTTTACCCAAATGTGCAACACATTTACATTTATTATAACTTTTGATAGACTGTAACATGTTTCTTCTATCTCACCCATTGTTTTCTACTAATGTCTCTCTCTCTCTCTCCTTCTCCTTCTTTTCCTCTCCCTCCGATTGTTTTCTTCTTCTTCTTTCTCCCCTTATCCTCCACCCTCTTTTCCTCCTGTGATATGTGGAATTTTTAAATGTCATGATATCCTTCTACTGCTTATAGGCAACACTATCTATTTCTTTTTTTTTCCAGTGGTTATTCATAAATCATCATTTGTATAATTAATATAGTTTTAATAGATTCTAAATTTAATTGGAATCTCTGTCATTCTAAACAGCAATGGAATTCTAACACTTTTTCACTACTTTCTTCCATCTTCCCATCCACATTTAGATGTACCACTGGGCTTCATTAGTTTCTTTGCTCACATTACTTCTGTTAGAGGCAGGATTTGTGAGAGGAGCAGATCAAAAAGGGAAGGATGCTACAGGAAGGAAGGGACAATGAGTGAACACATTTTATTTATTTCAGTTTTGTTTCCAACATGACCTCATAACAGCCTACGATTTGAAGAAAAGAAGAAAAAAGGCAGGTGTTTGGGCCTTGTGTAATTTATTTTTAAACTTAACTTCAAAAATGGATAGAAATTTGCTTTCAGAAATCCTTCCTCTAAATTTATACCATCATTTCTTGTGATTCTCAAAGAACTATAAGAACATTGAGGGAAAGCAATTTTACATATAAACATTAGAAATATACTCACCCCCAAGATCTGTTTTAACAGTAGTTATTTTTGTAATATACTGATGGTGATTATAAAGTACTCTTGCATCACAACTAATAGTATGGTTGGGTTGAAGGCCTGTTAAATCCAATTGTTGATGGTCACCTGTGTCATTGCCTGAAAGAAATAAGTATTGCATATGAGTATCTTAATATAATACTTCACATGTAAATCTTTTTTCTGACTTCATATTTATAATACTTTATTTAGTATCTATTAGATTGGAAATCTACAGAAATTATGAAACTAATAAGTCAAGACTGAACTTTTACAAAAATACTTGCTGAGTATCCCTTATCCAAAATGTTCAGGACTAGAAGTGTTTTGGATTTCAGATTTTTTTTGGATTTTATAATATTTCCATATACATAATGACGTATCATGGGGATGGCATAGAAGTCCAAACACATAAGTCACTTATGTTTCATCCGTACCTTACAGACACAGCCTGAGGCAATTTTATTTTTCCCTTGGGGACAATGAGTAAACTATGCATCTCATGCTGGCATTTTGACTGTGACCTGTCCCACTGAGGCCAGGTGTGGAATTTTCCACTTGTGGCATCACGTCAATACTCAGAATGTTTTGGATTTTGGAACATTTCAAATTTCATATTTTCAGCTTAGGAATGCTCAGCCTGTATACAGAAAGCATAACTTTAGAACATCCCTAATTTAACTGATGAAATGAGGCATTAGCTCATTAATCACTGTTCAGAAACTGAGGTTGCACCTAGGCATTTGCCTAAAAGATTTTTCTAGAACAGATCGTTTTTTCATCATCAGTCTGTCATATGTTGCTCTTGCTGTCCTCATACTACTTGCATGGTAGGCATGCATGTATGCTACGGCTATTACATGATGATACATGCCATTCTGTGTGTGCACACATCTGTCTTGTCAAATACGATCCAGTAGATAGATGGCTTTATGCCAGGGGGTGGGAAATTCCATCTCATTAAATTCAAATACACCTAAAAAGAAATGCTATCTCAATTATTGGTCACCTGAATTCAAACCCAATCTTATTCCTAGAAGCACTTGTGGTTCTTTTTCTTTCTTGTTATCTAAGGGTTCTTGGACTTATGTATGAATTTTGTTGATAGAGGACTGACAAAGTAAATTCTTTTTTTTTTTTGAGACAGAATCTCACTCTGTCACCTGGCTTGAGTGCCGTGGCATCAGCATAGCTCACAGCAACCTCAAGCTTCTGGGCTCAAGCGATCCTCCTGCCTCAGCCTCTCGAGTAGCTGGGACTACAGGCATGTGCCACCATGCCCGGATAAATTTTTCTATATATTTTCAGTTGCCCAGCTAATTTCTTTCTATTTTTTTAGTAGAGATGGGGTCTCACTCTTGCTCGGGCTGGTCTTGAACTCCTGAGCTCAAACGATCCACCCGTCTCGGCCTCCCAGAGTGCTAGGATTACAGGTGTGAGCCACCATGCCCAGTCAACAAAGTAAACTCTTGAACCAAATAATCTTATATTTGTTTTCCTTTCTTATTCCTATTTCCTTTCCTATTCCTATCAGAATATGTGTACTATCACTCTTTTATAACACCCTTCTCTCATAATCTCTTCAACAATGCCTTTTGTATAACAATTGCCAAGAAAATTCTTGTAAATTAATAGATTTTCAATTTTTCAGTATTTATTCTTCAGGGGGAGTATTTATCTATTTTGTGAATTTGTTTGAATGGTATAGACAATACAAGAATTTAATAATTTGACTCCAAATATACCATAGACCAAAAAAAAAAAAAGAAAGAAAAGACAAGAAAGAAAGAGACAGGAGGAGGCAGAGAGGCAGAGAGAGAGAGAGAGAAAATGAAACAATATCTAGAACAGCTTTCTACCACAAAAAATTCTCTAATAAATGTTATATTCTTACCACATTTAAATTTATATGTAATGTTATCTAGACCACAATCAAACTTTTTAGTTATGTTCCATTTTAAACAAATAGTAGTATCTGCTTTTTCTTTCTGTGTACAATTAAGTAGTTCAAACTTTTCATGCTCTGTTGAAAAAATGCAGAAATAGACTTCATTAATATTTTATAATGTGTGCCATATTCTCAATTAAAGTCACTGAAATTATATTAATTAACATAGAATTTGTCAATAATTTGTCAAGCATTAAGATTACTTTTGTAAAGTCTAATAACTCTCAAGGTTCAGTGATTTTTGATTATTTAGTTTATAATTTTTCAATAACATATATTTTGATGGTGTTTCACTTAGATTTATGCTGCTTTTAAAAATGAAACTCAATCAAACATACAGATAAAATTGCAAATTTTACATATTTCAAACGTTTATTCCACTTTACATTTTTGCTTCTATCTTCAATTTTGTGTTTACTCATTGATTCTTAATTGAATAATATTATCCTAAGATTTTATTAGTAACATGTATATGTGAATAAATTGATTAGTAATCCAGAATTATTAAATGAAGTGACATATTTTTTAAAATTACACAGCGTGTGAGTCCCTTTTCCAAAATGCATTTTGCTAAGAAATGTTTCCTCCCTTCTCTTTCCCAGTGCTAGGTAGCTTAGTTGGCAAAACCAGCTTGATCTCTTTAACGTAACTATAGTTTTCCCCTTGTTTTGTGAGAGTGTTTTGGTTCTTCCCATGAACACCAAATCCTTAACTTTATGTCTTTCCCTTATATATTCCAGACAAATTTGTACTTCATAAGCGCATGCACATATGTACTGAATAACTTCAATTAAGCAGAGGAGAAAACAAAATCTTATAGACAATTCCTTAGCAAGATAAACTATATCTCATCTGCATTGACTTCTCTGTTAAAGAAGTAGGAGGGATGACTAATGGATGTAAACAGAAGGCTTATATGACTTTATAATTTTTGCTTGGTTGGGAGAGCAGAAAAGTTCACTCACTTGTGTACAGTTGACTTCTTTTCCCTCAGCCCTGTTCTCTCACCATGCTAGTTCCTGTGGCTAGACCACACCACACCTGAAGTCAGTTTTTGTAAGTATACAAACAGAAATAAACAGATTTACCTGGTGGTACATCTAACTCTAACACTTTAGGTGGGGCACACGAGTCATCACTTATATTAACACTGATGGGCCTACATTCTGTCAGGTTAGAAAACTCCTTGTTTATACAATCAGGCTCACATTTCACTTCATCACTTCCAACATTTAGCCTTGCACTAAAAAGTTTAGTTTCGTTGTTGTACAAGTAATCCACAGAGATGCCTGCATATTTTTCCTCTGAAAGAAAATGAAACAGTGATGATTATCTCTTTTTTTTCAAACTGAATAAAACTACATTAAATGCAAATCCATTAACATATATTTTCAAAAATATCAAATAACTAACAAAACAAAAACCTCCCAGGAACATAAAAAATAGAAGAAACATATTAGTTGCCTCCACATCATTCTTTCATAAGGACCTCAGCTTGTAAATTTATATTTGGATGATTATTGTTAAATGTCTGTCTTCCCAACTGAACTGTAAATCCCATGAGAGCAAGCTCCACTCTATTGTGATTATTGCCATAAATCCAAGTCTATGGATGCATAATATATGTCATTAATACGAATTCAATAATTACTTGCTGAATTGATATACAAATGAATAATGTGTCTGAAAATGTCTTCTTCTTCCTTTATAAGTTCCCTTGTTTTTTAAAATGTAGTTATTAATCATCTGTTTCTCCAAATATGTGGGACATAAATTATTCAGAGACCAAAGGCCCTCATTCATTCCTTTAATTATGTAAAATTATCATCCATAGTCTCCTAAATACCTTTTTTTAGTGTCAACAATTTCTGTCGACTGATAAAAATACCTTTGCAACCAATACTAATTTATTCGCCCAATTTTATTTGACAAAAATCATCCAGCCCTGATCATGTTTAAGGAACAATCTCAAACACTAGGAATACAAAGGCAAGTCGCACAGGATCAGCGTATAGAAACACACAGTCCAGTGTGGACACAGACACAGGCATGAATTGCAGGAGACATGAAAAGACCTAAAATAAGATCATGCACAAAATTATGAGAGAGTGATGAGAGAGAGAGAGAGAGAGAGAGAGAGAGAGATCTATTCAGGTTGGAGGGGTACGGGAGGATTTCCAGAGAAAGTGACCCAGTTTGTGTTTTAAAAAGAGAGCAGGAAATAGAAAAAAAACAGGCATGGGGGTGGGAAGAGTGTGTGTTCAGAAAAACGAAAACGGTAAGTATATCACTTAACGTGAAGAGTATAAGGAGCAGAGGTGGATGGAGCCAGATTCTAAAAGATCATATTAACTAAACAGACACATGAAGGCAGATCTTTATACTAAATGAAGGGAGGCAGGGAGTTCAGTGGTGAGATTAAGAAATAAACAGAGGGAAAAGTCCTGACCAAGAGGAAGCACTTTGTTTCCAGTGAGAAGAGAGGAAGAAAATTCAGAAAAGAGTGGATTCAAACTGTTCCCAAGCATCTGCTTTGAGCCAGCCCCTGGCAAGGCAGAGAAAGAGAGAGAGAGACAGACAGGCAGACGGACAAAAACAGAGAGATTTTTCTTCCTGCTACGCTTTGAAGGGTATCATCTACATTTCACATTTACACTGAACCCTTGCCCACCACCCCCCGCCAAACTTGCTACCATTCCATTACACAAATATCTGAACTGAAATTAAGTGGCGTCACCAAATTTGTCTAGCTAGCAATTTTTAATCCTGCTACTGAAAACTGGGTCTGCCTATGAAGTCAAGAGTTCTTGCCACTGAGGGATACTGGCGTTTGAGATTTGGAGCTACTCATTGGTGAGAAATTAGAGCCAGCGAGTTTAGTTTGCTAGCGGGTCTCGAAAGCTTGCAACCGAGAAGGAAATAATTGAAGTGCTATCCCCAAGTGTGCCTCTAAGTAACAAACTTACCACAGGACGGCTTAGGTGTAGTAGTAGCTGTGACAGAGAAAAGAAAGAGAATGCAAATGATTAACGTTTTGTTTTGGAACATCTGCTATGACATTTTGAGGAAAGGTGATGTGTAACGTTGCAACTTCGTAAACTACATAATTAGGTTTAACAGATAATGCAAAGTTTGCCTAGTACGATATTTTAATCTCAAGATTTCAAATGTTACAAACCGATGAGCTGGTTCTAGAAAACGTTTTCACGGATCCACCAAATAAACCCAATTGTGATAATAACAATAGTATTAAGGCTTCACACGTCTGACTGTGGGGTGGAAACACGGCTGAACATTCACACAGCCAGAAATATCATAAAGGTCCTCATTCCCTTGGTTAATCTTGAAGTAGATTTATATAATCATAATCCCCATAGAATGATGGTTACACTTTAAAAAAAAAAAACTGAGATGATAGGCAAGGGCTGCTTCATTCTCTAGTTTAACTGTTGTATGCTCTGTGCACACCAAGGGCAATAAACTGCTCTCTCAACAAATCGAGGAGCATCTTCTGTTGAGTTTATATTTTCAACCGAAGAACTAGGAAACAATGTGCCTCGTGGAAACTCATCAGAGAGCTCTGCTAATCTTGCTTTGGATGCGGAAGAGTGTGAGGGAGCGCGGTGGGTTTGCCGGCTCTTCCTTCTCTCACTGACCCACAGACATCTCCATCGCTGTGGCCGGTCCCTCAAGGCCCCTTCTTTTCCCCTCTCCCTGCCCTCTCGCTGCTGGACCGGAACTCTGCGGTCAGCCCTCTGCGACTCACCGCTTGGAGCAGAGAGCCCCTGGGATGGAGTCCTTCTTTTCCATGCCACTACCTAACCCCGCTCTAAGAAAAAGAAGCCCTGATAGACTGGCTTATTTCCCAGACGTGTTTTCATCACCCACACGGGACTCCTGGGAGATGCTGCTGCCACAACACAAGGGGTGATGACGGCAACATTGCATCCTGCTCTCGTCAACTGTCGCGCCGCTAGGTATAAAGAAACACCTGACTGCCGTTCCGTGGCCCTCGGGACTAGAACCCTTCACGGAACTTCTCCAGGAAAGGGGCCCGGCGGCCGAGCAGGGGGAGGACCCCGGGGTGAGCAGGCCCCCGGCACGGGTGGGGGTGGGGGGCAGGTTGTGTGGTTGCGTGACTGAGGGTGAGGCTGTCACCTATGGCCGTAGTTGCAAGGCCAGTGCCTGCTGCAGGGCTCAGAGTGGAGGATGCCGTGGAGAGAAGGTGGGCATCTGCAAGGAAACGAACAGAAGAATAAATGTTAATGAGCTTGTCGTCTCGCAGGGCGAGGGGAATTCCCTGACGGAACCTTCGCTTTGCTTTTTGATTTGACACTTGCTTCGTTTCTGGAGACCGTAGAGCGAACCAAAGATCTACCTACAAATGGCCCTTGGAGATAACCGTATCTCAAGCGACTCCAACTTACCACCGTGTAAGTCGAAGGGAGACTTAATTCTTTGGTACGATTCTTACCTGTTGGGTGAGTCTTCCTCAAACTACTCCGTTCCCTTTCGATTACAACTCTCTTTAGTTTGGGACACCGATAGGGGTGACAATTAAGCTTTGGTACTATTTGTTGCACACCAGACTGTTTACACGTCCAGCCCTCACATCAATCCTATGGAGTCAGTATTGTATCCTCTTTACAGAAGGGAAAACGGAAACTTGGGAAGTATTAGCCATTTGTCCTGTAATCAGCCAGGAGGTTGAAGGTGTGGGATTTGATCCCAGGGCTATAGGACATTAAAGTCTATTATCTATTCTTCTTTGCCATGAACTTTTATAATTTTTTTTTGAGACAGCCTCGCTCTGTCACCCTGGGTAGAGTGTCGTGGCGTCAGCCTAGCTCACGGAAACCTCAAACTCCTGGGCTCAAGCGATCCTCCTGCCTCAGCCTCCAGAGTAGCTGAGACTACAGGTGCTCACCGCCATGACGCCTGGCTAACTTTTCTATTTTTAATAGAGACTATTTTTTCTATTTTCAGTAGAAACAGAGGGTCTAACTCTTGCTCAGGCTGGTCTCCAACTCCTGAGCTCAAGTGATCCTCCTCCCTTGGCCTCCCAGAGTGCCAGCATTACTGGCACGAGACGCCGTGCGCGGACCTGTATAATATTACCAATACAATAAAATATGTCTAGAAGAAAAACTTACTGGAAAGTTCCTTTTGCCTAATTCAGTATTAAGGTGTAAAAAATTATGAAATAGAAAAACCTGAAAATAATATTTGTCATGAGATAAAAAAAAAAAAAAGAAGAAGAAGAAGAAAAGCTGCATTAAAGTGTGGAGTTTCCATTTCCTTATCCACAGCTGGGGACAGCTAGGGCAGCGTGACCAAACCTGAGGAGGAGTTGGAGGTGCGTGCAGGTGAGGCAGCAGAGCTGTTGCGTGCAGGGCTGGGGGTGGCTACGGGTGGCGAAGTTGTGGCTTCAGGGAAGGTGCCGGCTGTGCTCCTCTCTCCCGAGACACCTGCAATCACAAGGGCCGCCGTGAGCCCCGACACTCATTCCCGCCACACCATGGTAGTGGCCACGCCGGGCAGCACACGCCAACACGGTCACTGAGGCTAAGGCAGAGGGACACGCATGCAAACGCTCCTGCTGTACCACAGAATATGCATTTTACAAAACTGCACTAAAAACACCCGTGCTTACGAGAAAGACGAGTTTAGGGGCAGACGACGGGAGACCTATGCAGCTTAGCGATCAGAGCACAGCCGTAAAAAACGGTTGGGGCTTCAGCTTGGACAGCCCAAGGAGACCAAGCCTCCCGGCTGCGGGCTGCCTCAGGCGACATTAAAAATGCATCAAAGCCTTGGAGACGGGGAGGGCTGCCCTTGGTGGTGCTGAGACCACGTGGGCGGAAGCGAGGCTCTGAGAGAGAAAGGCTGCCGTAAGGCTGGCACGGGAGGAAGAGCCACCCGGCACGGGCCGTGGGCCCCCCGCACACCTGCCTCTCTGGGGAGGCGTCCCTGCGTGCAGGTGCTCAGTTTCCATTTTCTTAAAATAGAGCTGAACGGGCTTCTGCCCTCGCAGCAGCTGAGCTCAGATTTTTTTTTCCTTTCCAGCCGAAGGTTACCGTTCTACTTTCACTACTTGAATTTTCCGCCCTTGCCGGGGGAAATCAAACTGGCTTGGAACCAGCAAACGCCACTTCCATACGGACCCCATTCTCTTACTTTCCGGTCGCACAGGCGAGCTAACTGGCCTAGAATCTGGTGTGGTGACGGAAGAAACTGAGTGTCGCACTCAGTGAGGACTTTTCGTTGCCAGGCTTCAAAGCACCCGACGCGTGTTACGTCTTCCCCCGGACATCAAGCCCAGAGTCACAGCACAGGCAATCGACGGTGCCTCCTAGGCGACTGGCACTGTGCTGGTTGCCACGGAAAAAGCAGGAGAAATACGAGTTTGCCTTCATGCAAGAGCCTGTTTGGCGACTTCACTGTCAAGATCCCTGCCGTGTGCGCTCGGAACACGGCTCTGACGTGGGTAGTGGTGCGGGCTTCTTCCCATGACACACGAAGTGCGGTCTGTAACTTCACGCATACGTTCCCGTAGAATTGGGATCTCCTAAAAGAAAACCTGAGTTTGGGTTCCTATTTCGGTCTTTAAAAGCCACTGAACCATAAAATTTATCTAAACTGTAGAATAGAATGGAGAACACAGACACCAGTTCTTCGCTTCTGGGTCGCCAGAGGAAGACTCCAACAGAGCAAGGAGTAGAGTAGGAAGATTTGTTTATCCTTTAAAAAATTCATTCCGACATAGAACCGGCCCTTCCGCAGAGCTTTAAAGCAGCCGGATTCATCTTTAGCCTTCTGACACCTTCTTCTTTCCTCTTCTCTCTCTAGCTCCTTCTCCTCTTCCCTTCCCCGAAAGCTGAGCCCTCCTGCCTTTCCGTGGCTCCCACTCTCCCCCTCCCCAAATTCCCCAGTTTCTCTCCTCATGCAAAATCTACCTTCCCTTGTTATGTATGTCACTCAGCGGCTGGCTGAGTGAGTGGCAGTTTTCAATTTTAATTAGAGTGATTAATCCTAATAGATTTTTAATTAGTGGAATTAGCCACTGTGAGGGAGGGCAAACTCCTTGATCAGGGCAGGGCAGACTGGTTTGTGTGGCAACCAGACCCTACGGGCTGTCCTCTTTCCTTCCTCTGCAAGCCTCTGCCCCTCCACAACTCCTGAATCTCCGAATTCGCTGATAGCTGCAAATCTTTTGACCGTTGGTGGTTCCTGGGCAGCTGGAGAAAGTAGAATGAGGCAGGAGGTGGGGGCAGCTCTTCTCCCAGCGAGTAGATCACCTGGAATGATGGTTACACCTAGGAACAGTTTGAATGCTTCAGAATAACAATTATTCTACTCGATACCTTTGACTTCCATGTTTGAGTCATGCCTGCACTGAGACCATTTTCCTGCTGGCCACACAGGCCCGCCTATATTTATACCTTAGCACTCGAGTTGCTGCATGTATACACGTGACTGTGTGGATCTGTGATCCGAGAAAGGACGTCGTTGTTTTTCCCGCATAAGAGAAAATAAAAGGGGGGGGAGGCACCCTGAAGTGACTTAGATTCTGACTTTGGAAAGTCAAGGGAGGGAATATTTTGCGTCGTGATAAACTCAGGAGGTGCTAAGCCGAAAGAATCTCGATGCCTGCCTGAGAAATAATTAGCATCTATTCCTTTTTCTTCTCATTCTTTAAATAGCAATTCCGTCGTGGTCACAGTGTCTCTGTGCTCTGCATTGATGATGGGAGTCATCCACTCTCCATCGTTTTGTCTACCGGTATGAAGTCTTTAAGCAAAGATTGATGCATGTTATTTTTACGACTAGCTAAAAGAAGTTTTCTCTATGCCATGATCACTGCCCAAAATATAAACGTATAGAGTGTCCCGAACGACTCTTTCCCCCTTAGCAAATTGTTGCTGCAGTCTCACAGTTTTCATTATTCGCTCGTCTCGGTTAAAAGGAACTTTGTCACACGGTTTCACGTCCTAAGAGTACCTGAGAAATTCCAAACTCACCAGCTATCACGTTCTAACACGTCAAGCAAGCGGTTGGATATCCTCACGCCACTCTTAACTACGGGCAATTGCCATATTTGCACCTTTCGCATCTACCCAGACCTAAGGGACCCTCAAACCTGGGGAGGTGCCATTCCCGCGGGGGGCAGGGGTGAGTGCGGTGAGGGCAGCCCGGCTGCCGAGTGTCTGCGTGTCAGCTCCACCAGGGGGCGCCTGTGAGTCTGCGTGCGTGGGCAGGTGAGGCGTCTGTGCAGGTGTGGCACCTGGGTGAGAAAGTGAGAGCGTTACGTCAGTCTCCCCCCTCGCAGATGGTGGGAAGCCTAAGTGCTAAGAGGTTCTAAGGCGCAAACTGCTGTTCTAGTTCACCAAACGGTGGAGTGCCTCCACCTGTCTGCCAACGCTCGCATTGGTTTGCAATAAACCTGGCACCTGAGCTCTCTATCTGCACCTTCCTGGGAGGCGCCCACCCTGAGCTGGACGCAGCCAACAGAGGATTTATGCTTCCAGAAGGATTTTTTGACTTCCACATCATTATGAGTTGTTTGGTTTTTGTTTTTGGTTTTTTTGATTCTCCATCAACTCTACAAACTGACATTTGGGACGTTTCTTTGTAGGCAGAATTAAGAAAGGGATCCTCCAATATGTTAGTGTCTCTTACAAGTCACAAAGAAGAAATTTACAGAAGGACAAGACTCGTAACAGACATCTAATATATACACAGTGGCCAAAAAGTATATGAAAGGATGATTAACATTATCAAAAAAATTTTTTAAAGATGTAAATCGACATGAAATATTTTTTAACTATCATGCTGGCAGAGTTTTAAAAGATTGCTAATATATAGTGTGGGAAAAGGCATGGAAACATGGAAGCTGTCACACATATGTGTGCTTGTACAAGTATACACACACATATATACACACACTCGCAAAATCATATGCCCAGAGCCCGGAGCATATACAATAATGGTTAAAAAGATATCTTTAAAGAACAGAATTTAAGGGGTGGTATTTTTATTGCACGTGTGTGTATGCAAAGTATATGTAAAGCATATATAAAATATATACATATACACACACATCTACGCACACATACTTCTACACTGATGTTTCACAACATTTGTAAGCTATGTTTATAAAAACACTATTACACATTGAAATTTAATGTTATGCATAAGGATGCTTATTATAATCACTTTCAAAAAACTGAACAGTTTTGGATGGTGTATATAATATTGTTAGAAAAGCGGGTTAAGAGATTTTTTTTTTCCTAATTATGTCAGTAAGAAAAATTTTACTGCATTCCATAATCTAACTCAACCTTAAACATAACTGAAACATATAGCCTTATCTCAGTGGAAAACTGAAATACCACCTGATAGCAAGATTATTTTCTAGAAAAGAAACTGTGATCTTTTGTTTGAAAGCAAGGAGTTCCGACCTGTCCAGGGCTGCAGGGAACCTAAGTGAGCAAAAGCCGGGAGAATGATGCAGAATGTGCAGATCACAGAACACGAGGGCAACTCTCCCCTCTTGATTTTACCAGGCAGTTTCCTCTCCTTCCCTTTTAATCTCCCCTCCCTAACGACATGCATGTACGACTTCAGCCGGCCAATATTTCATAGGCACTTAAAATTTCCGACACTTGCATAAAAATCACGTACTTCGAAACACTGCACACATAATTCAAAGAAAACCTGCTAACTTCAGAATTTACAAAAGACAAGTTTCTCCCAAGATCACTTCCACGAACATTTCTCTGCCAACCTGTCATATCAAGAGCACTAGGCTTATCCAAAGGGTCCGGGGATACATGGGTTGAAGTATCTCCTGGACTAAGAGGAGGGGTGGGCTCTGAGGAGTCATTGTCTCTTTCAGAGATGCTTGCAGGTGAGAGTGCAGTGGTGCGAGCAGGTAAGGGGCCACTTGGAGAGAGAGCATTGGGCTTCTCCGTTGTGTTCAGTCCTGTTATATTGATAGGAGATGGGAGAAGGAGAAAATAAACGTGAGTCATATCCTGAAACACAGGGTTGTCTCAATAGACTTACTCCCCAGTGTGTATACACACACACACAAATACACCATACATATGTGATATGTGGTATATATATATATGTATATTGTGTGTATACATTTATAAATGTATAGATACATATACACACGCATATATACATAAATGCATACAGAGATATATGCAGACTATATGGAAATAGTCCACAGAAATGTCTTCAACTTCATGATAACAAAATAAATACAAAGCAAGATACTGAAATAACATTTACCACAGCTTAAAGTTTACTCTACAAAGAGGAAAAATAAAACAAGGTGATACTGAGAGAGGTACGTGAACCGTTGGTATGAGTGTACAATGGCAAAACCTTTCTGCAGGACAGATTAGCACCATGTGCTAAAAGCCTTTAAATTATTTTGTGCGCACTCTTTTGCTGAAAACAGGTGTAGTTCTTTATAAAAGAATAGAGAAATACACCAATTTTTTTTTTCAAATCATTCAATCTCTGGATGTTGGGATTATAGAGTTGTGGTTTTTTCCTTAAAGCTTCTATGTTTACTGTATATTTACTTCTTTGAATTGCAAAATGTATATTTTTATATATTTAAGTAATCAAAAGCTGAGTTACGTCACAAAAAAATATTTTAATTAATTCAGCTGAACAAGATTGGGCAAAAGAAAGATTGGGAAGAAGGAAAGGATGGGAGTAGACGTGGTAAGAAAGGAAAGAGTTAAGAACTAAAACTGAGATATTACTAAATAGGGAATTAAGAAAATGGAAATAGAAATGATACAAAGAACTCATTCATGCATTAATATCAAAGGTAAAGTGAATCTTAACTAAATACAGACAAAAGCCAACTGAATCATAGTGAACTGCCCGGACGCCAGGGTGCGTGAAACATTGCAGAACTATTCTGTGATCACACAAATCCAAAATGATAGTACAGTTGTTTTGCGTGTTATTTTCCAATGAAAAATTTCAATTTCTAGGATTTTATGATCCAGTAACTCACAAATAAATCCATCTAGTAATAAACTTTCACCTACGATTACATGTCAATGTATCCAATAATACATAAGTAGCTACCGCCAGTCTTCAATCAAGTCTAGCTTCAGTATTCTCTCCTCTGATATGCACTGAATGAAAGAAAAGGAGGGAAGGTGGGAGAAAAGAAAGGAGGAATAAGAGGGAACAGAAGGAAGGGAGGAACTAACAAAGGAAGAAAGGAAAGAAGGAGGGCGGGAGGGGAGGGGAGGGAAGAAGAAAGACTAGAAGGAAGGAATTTAAAATTCTCTCCATTAGTATTAACTCACTGTCATCATTATAGATTTGACAATTATTAATTTGTCATTTTTAAGTTAAACCAAAACTCTGGTGTTGGCAGAGTCCCAATGACCCTTTTTGCTTTGAGGGTAATGTACTTTGTCATCCACTCCCACTGTTGTTAGATTTGAATTGCGAAGGATAGAAAGGAAATCACTCCAAATACCACATGTAATAGTGCTGTGCTATTTTGGAGAGTGCCATGCCTAAATATTTCTTCTAGTCATCAAGCAAATGCAGTCCCAGGTGTATGAAGAAAGATGTCCAGGGAACTCCTCAACATCCTTGCACACATCTTAAACTCAGTGCACATTCCCTGGTTCCACAAATAAGAGTTTAGTTGAAGATTAGAAAACATGTTTCAATTGTCAATTCCACATTGTAGCTGAACCTCCACTTTGGAGATACTACTGGTTTCCACTGATTACATTGTCGTTTGCAATATTTGGGAAAGAACATTCTCATTTGCATTTCAGGTCACAAGTTTAACTTACCTGGTTTCATCATTGGAAGGCTTGTTATGATAGAATTAATGCAATAATAGAAACTCCCTCAATAATGGGATGAGTCATCTACCATTTTAAACATTTACTCCAATTCTAACTGATACCCACCCCTCTCCTGCAAAAATAACCAGTTGCTATGGTTGAGATGAACTTAATCTTCTCTAAAAGGTGGAGATGCTAAGTCGCATTTGAGTAGGTAGTATAGACCAATTACAATCTGCCATAACATAAAACTAACATTAGATCTTTTTAAAAAATAAGATGATATGCTTTGATCATCTCCTATGCAGATTCAGGAGTATTTTTTGTTGGTGTTTACATAGCTCTTTGTTTCCATCATTTGGAAAAAAATTTTACCTAATGACAAAAATAATTCCTTTAATAATTCAATTTTCAGAATGTGTCAAATGTGCCTCCCTTAAAAATGTGCATTATAATTATTAAATCAGAATTGTCTGAGTGGTTTTACTTACCCTCTGAACATATACTGTCAAGCATATGATTAATCAGGAATAAATAATAATACATTTTCAATAACAATAACATTTGAGTGATGTGATTTATCTTTAACCCACATGCAATTTAATTTTTCTCTCTTGTTTTGCATGTAATATGTATGACTTTGCAGCATGTTTATTGTTTAAATTTAATTTCTCTCAGGATTAAGATACTTAAGACTATTAATTCAATTATACCAGTATAATTTGGAAATGATTGTTACAAAATAACTTAATAGTCTCAAAGCTTTTGCATATCTTTGAAAAGGTAAATTACTGTTGAAAAAGTATATATATATAAATTATATACATGTGATTATGTTTATACATCTCTCTAATTTCTCAGACAATTTCTTAACCCACTTTTGGACTAAAAAGTTTTGTGATCTAACTTAAATGTATGTACTTTTAGTGTTAATATAGTTTAAGAGATTGGGATCCTGCCAAGTGATTTACTATCAAGTTTAGTAAAATTATTCTTTTTACACAATAATACATATACAAATATAATAATATGTTCGTTCAGGTCATTATTAAACTTTATGTCTTGTAAGCATAAAGTTTAAAAACAATTGAATGTCAAGAACCATTCATGATTATAAAAATTCATCCTTAAAATGATTTCATTGAATAATAATAGAAAATTTTATCAACATTAAATATATAAACTTTGTAATAAGGAAGTAAGTAAAATGTAAATATTAATTCTTACCAATAATGGGATTAGGTGAGGTTTGCCCTGCAAAGAGAAAAACAAAAATATCTTAGAAAGTTTCAAATTTCATATATATGCATGTAAATATATGTTAGATGTAAATATATGTTACATGTAAATGTAAATATATGTTACATGTAAATATATGTTACATATACATCATCTCTACATTAGAACATTCACAAAGTGGCAATTTTCAGTGCCTTTTACCCTAATAAAACTATATTCCCTCTCTTACTATCATCTTTATAAAGCCCAAGTATGTCAAAACTATGTTATGACTTTTTCAACTCCCAGGCAAAATAAGAAAAGTAACAAACTAAAGGGGAACTATTGGGATTAATTTCAAGCCTGCAACAGTCTTTGGAAAGACTTTTGAAAAGATTTTTTTTTCCCAAATGCATTCGTTTATTTAGATAGTGATTATTTATCTAGCGTCTACTACGTGCTAAACATTATGCCACATGTTAGGGATATAATATGACCAATATATAGAAATTTGCTACCTGCCAAGAGCTCAATTTTGTGTGAGATATAGGCCAAAAATAAAAATCCATATAGTGTGAAGGCAGGCAAAACAGAACATGCTATACGAGCACATACACCTTATTTGGGCTGCCAGAGTTGGTGGCCAGCTGGTGGAGACAGTGGTAGAGAGGGTTTCTTGGATTCACTTAAACTATGACCTAAAGGATTACATATAACTAGCTTAGTCCTAAAGTGATAAAAATCTGAGATTTTTTAAAATACAGGCTTTAGATAGCCATTGGAGGGATGTTCTTTACAGAAAGTCTGATGGAGAAGCGTTAGAATTTTATGTTGACTTTTTTGTACAATGAAACCTGGATTACCGGAAGGCAAAGCAGGGGGTCAGGAAAATCAGGAGACTAAAAGGGAAGCAAGTGAGAGAGAGAATGTCCCATATGAGGGAAAATGTATCCCAAAAGAAAGTTGGGAGGGTGGGGGAAAAGGTCCATGAAACACAGAATATAAGACCTACCCATAAAATAAGCCCTAGCAGGATTTCTGGGCATGTGCGCAATAGCAGCCCCGCCCCGAAAATAAGCCCTAGTGACGGGAGTGGCTGCGAAGCGCGTCTGCACAACCCATGCATGTCACCGCGGAGCGGGAAAGAAGACGAGCAGCCCTTCTCTTCTGCCCCGTGAGAGCTCTATGGCTCCACATGAGAGATCGGAGCCGATGGTTCTAAAGGAAACAGAGTCGCAAGACATTCAGGATGGAATTCGGGGTTTGCAGAGTGATGATGATGTTCCAGAAGAAGACGACGTCACTATATTTGAATCAATGCAGGTTGTTGTACCGTACTTAAAAAAAAAAAAAACACGTCCCCTGAAAATAAGCCCTAGGGGGTATCTTCTTGAGGAAAAATAAATATAAGACCCTGTCTCATTTTCGGGGAAACACGGTACAAGTCATTAAGACGTTGTGAATCTTTGGAAGCGAGGAGCGAGGGCAGAAAAGGTGATCAGGGAAACATTTACACTGACGGTTTAACCATAGTAGTGAGTTGCGACAGGTGGCTTGTGGACACTTTCACTGAAAACTCAAGGAGAAATAAAAAGCAGGTGAGGAGAATTTGCTATGCTTGAGATCCCATGAGGAAGCACAGCCCTCGCCCTGAAAAAAGCTTACGATCCGTAAGACATGAGTATCTTGCTGTCTGCAAAAACACTTACGTCA